>JAOEGS010008026.1:46595-58119 GCA_025447755.1 Corythornis vintsioides
TTCTCACAGCTCTTCACAGCTGCTCATTAGGTCTTATCAACATGGGTTGTTCACTGACAGTAAATCATGAGCTTTCTTTGCGAGAAAGCTCTCCACACAGGCGTATTTCTTACATCCTCTTGGGGCTGTTGACTTCAGGCTCTAGCCAGCTTTATTGAATCCAGATCTGGCTGAACCTGAAAAGAAACCTTAACCTAGCATAAGGATGCTAGATGTGCCTGTAGGCAGGATCCCTCTACTGCTTCAGCCAACTGAAAAAGGCATTTGTGCTGGTGCTGGAGAATCAGGACAATGCAAAATTCTTTGCTCTCAAAATGGCCCAATTTCTGTGAATAATGAGATTATTCTTACTGGTGGCACAGCAAATTGTGCTTCTAGCAGCACTGGAAAAGCAGTCCAGCAGATGTGCTTGGTATATATACATAATCTGTTTTTTGTCTCCATATTGATTGTGCCTCTTTCCCATTATAGCTGAATGAACGGAGATAGAGAGAAAAGTTACATGTGGAAGGAAAAGATCCATACTGTGCAATATACACACATGGGAGTGAGGGAGAACTGGGCAGCCCGAGAAGGAATGCAAATGAGGTGCCTACATGCAGGCAAGAAGGGATCCTCATCATCACAGCTTCAGAAAGAGAAGGAAGGGAAAGTCATGGAGTAAAGATTTGTAGCCACAAGTTCCTTAGAGACAGAGTTGACTCCTGAACTGGCAGAGCTCATACTGAAGGGGATAGGGTTGCACACAGCTGGGCTGGTATCCTTTCTGGGAACTTTCATATAGTTTATGTCAAAGTCCTTGATTTAACCATGTGTCCTGTAATATACATCTCAAAACAAGTACAGAGCTGATCCTGTCTGGTCTTAAACATTTCCAGGAAAAAGATAAACCTTGATAAGAAAAACCTTTCCAGAGACTTTTGAGGTATGTTTATTACTTTTGTTAATGGAAGTTCACTTCAGGAGTGATCTAACAGACCTGTTTATTTTGATAACTGTGATCCCTGGAGCTGATGTGGCAGAATTTATTGGGGGTAGTTCTGTGGTGCCCGTGACCTGACCAACGTGAGTCTTATTTGCTCTCCTTACTGAGCCTATGAAGGTGAATTTTGTGTTTCTGTTGGGTTAAGTCTTATTCTGTCAGCTTGAGTGACTAATACTCTTCTGCCCCATTGATTGAAATACTTTTACTGGATGTATTACAGCTCTTTTAGTGAACAGTTCTTTAATGAAAAGCATCAAATGCAAGGTTAGCAAAGAATAACTTGGAAAGACTGTCACATTGTAAAATAGAGTAACATTTGCTATTTTGCAAAATAACTTGATTCTTTCAAAAACAGATCCATCAATGCCAAGTAATGGCTAGCTGGGACAGAAGAAGGGCTTCAAGATGAAAAAAAACCAACCCAACTTTCATTAAAGCACAAAGAATCCAATTAGTTATTTAAAATAATGAAACTGAGCAGAAGTGAATCTCTGTCCTCTGCTGGTGCCAGTATTGTGAAAACAGTTGGTGAATTCCTGATGAAATCCCTTCAGTGTATAAAATGGTCTCTAATATGCTTTATATGTGTTTCAATAGAAATTATTACTGTCAAATGACTATTAATGATGAGAGGCAATAGCTGTTGCAGCACATGAAAGTGAGTAAGAACACAGGAATAATAATGAGGATACAAATGGTCTTATAATAGGGGCAGATGATGTTCAGTTCCTTCAGTGTGTGCTCATCCAATGGAAGGATAACTTCTTAAGGTGTTTAAACAGCCAGTGGTGATAGCTTTCAGACACTCCTTAGGCCTAGATGGTAAAAATGTCTGTAAAAACGAAGTATTTATTAGTATTGACCTTAAGGGATCCAGAGAATCTGTTACAACAAGTTCATGCTTTCTTTTCTGGTGCACTACTCTGTTTGAAGTAGTGGCATGTTTGGCACATTCTCCAAAACACTGTACTTGATCTAACCCTGGGAGGTTGGGGCTGTTTGCAGCTTCTGTATTCATCAGAAAGTTCTATCACAGTCATAGGACTTTGTAATTACTGAGGTGGCATCATCACTTGAAGAATAATCTCAAGATGCAAAACCTACCTCAGTGCCAGCAGGCCAGGGTTTTGCTTTATTGCTGCCTCCAAACAGCTGTAAACCATCTTTCCTGAGGTTCTACACTGTTTCCTGAGTGCAGCAGCTTGTGATATGGAAAGGGAATTTGAATTTTCAATTTTTTTTAACTTAAGTAGGGAAATAAAAGTCCCGGTCAAGTAACTATGGCCAGGAGATGGGACCCTTCAGGTGATACAGGCAGTTGTGACTTCTGGGTTTGTTTTTTTCGCCGAAGAGAGTTGATTTGCTAACAACAAGCATTTAAAACTTCAAGGTTAAAATAAATTTTAATTTATGCAGCATGATCTGTGTTGATTTGTAGGTCAGCAGTTTGTCCTCTGATCCTTAACTATAAACTCCCCAAGGGCTCATCACTCATCAGAAGGCAATGGTGCATTCAGGCTGCTCCTTTGCAGAGGTACAGCCCCTCCTTACCTCTCAGCTTTGCCTTTCTAGGGTGCTAATTCCACCTCATGCCACCCTCCAACCATGGAGGCTGTCTCATCATACTTCTGTAATCTCCATGGGATCAAAGCTATGCACCTGTGCACCTTCTAATTCCTCCTGTTTTCTTTCCTGTGACAGAGGTGCTCGTACTAGATTATATTCTATAGTCCTGCTCTGGCAGGGGAGTTGGACTTGAATATCTCTAGGGTCCCTTCCAACCCCTGTGATCCTGTGTTCAGGCAGTTGAGATGGAATCCTGCTTATGCTGCCTTCAGAAGGAACATGCCAGAATGTCCCCTTGCTCTACACAGTGCCCCCATTTCTTGTCAGGCTGTCATCATCGCCATCATTCCCTGACAGACGTAGTTCAAAACCTTCCTCATAGGTGAGCAGGCCTGTTGATAGATTTTTCTGCCCCACGTTTTCAGATGTATCTTATCTCACTCCCAGAGTTGTCTTCCTTCCTCAACAAAATAAAAAGGAACAAAACCTTTAGCATTGCCATCACTTTTTGTAAAGCATGACTATAGCCATATTCCAATTCAAATAATAAACTGGACATGAATTTAGGATGGGATGATAGGAAAGAACAGCTCTGGGTAGGTGAGTACCTTGTGCTCTTGTGAACTTTAGCTGTGCAACCCCATGTTGCTTCCACTGAGCTTTCTGCCAAGCCACACAGGCTCATCACCAGTTCTGTCACACTCTCTGCTCAGGCACTGCACAATTTCTCCTGTTCTCACATCTCACCTCTGCTGACTGAGTGCCAAGGCTCTGTGATTGAAAACAAATGCCATTGTGTTCATGTAGCAAGAGCTAAGGCTATTTTGTGCTAACAAAATGAGGAACAGCTGCTGAGATTAATAGGCAAGGTGAAGGTGAGGTGGTTTAATCCATCATCAAATTGCTTCACTTTTAGAGTCTGTACTACAGAGCAGTAAGATTGCTGCTGTTCTCTATCAAATCACTATAAAAAACAAAAAACCAAAAACCAAAAACCAAAAACCAAAATCAAACAGAAAATAGAAGGAAACATAGTTTTCACATGGTGAGATGAAAAAGTTACACATAGAGCTGCCTGGAGAGAGTTCTGGGTTTGGGAGGATGTCTGAGAACAGAGAGGAGCAAAAACAGTTCTTAGGCAATGATAGCATACAAACCAAAAAAAGTCAGCCAGCTCCAGTTCTGTTCCTGTTCTTTCATACTTATCCCTTCCTATTTTCCCCACTTCTTTTCTTTTTTTTTTTTTTATTTTTAACTAGGTAGTAACCATGCTGTCTGCCAGCTGGCTGCAGAGCACAAATGTTTTGTATCTACAGTCCAACTAGTGCTTTCTCCACAACTTTCTCAACAAAACTTTGAGGTTAACTTAAAAGAAAAAAAAAAAAGTGGAAAAAGAAATTACAATGGTGAAAGAGTTGTTTTTAAGTATGCAATACTGCATCATTTTTGGGTTTTGAGCCTTTGCTGCTTTTCAATCTGCAAGGGCAGAGTTGATTTCAATCTCATTATTTCAGCAACTTGTTATTATTGTTTGAGCCAATACTCAGCAGCATGAGGTGTATCAGAAAGGACTGGCAGACAAGAAATCATGTGGCTTATTCTGATTCTGGCTCGCTTGCCCATGTGAAAACACTGAGTCAGTGGCACAGCTGGTTGGCTGTGGGTCTGCTGCTGGATGATATTCCTCATGGTGGCAGGTTGGCCTCTGAAAACCAAAAAATTCCAACCAATACCACACCCGTGGACCCTGCACATTGGTTTATGCAGTTTGCATGTAGTTGTAATTGTGTACTGTTCAGTAACCCTTCTCTTAAAAAAACTATAAAAGCAGTCAATACATGAAAAAAATATTTTTCAGGCCTTACTTTTATATAGCTTCATGTAAAAAAGTTTTCAAAGCTGACTTCCATTCCCCCTGCTGCAGGAACTCACAGTTGATATTTCAGTAGTTCATACTGTTGCCAGTTGCTGCTGGAGTTTGCTCTTAGTACCAGAGAGATTGTACAGCACAATTTGCATGGTTGTCCAAAACAGATTTTTGGAGAAGAATTAATTTGCAGTGTGGCCTTGTGAGAGGCACTGAGCTGGGTTTCTCACCAGCTATGTGACTTACACCCCTTACCACCCATAAGCATCTTCTCTGCAGGCTTTTTCAGCATGATTTTCAGCAGGTTTGCTACCTGCTTAGCATTGTAGGTTCTATCTGTATCTGACTGTATGCATTCGTGTCTTACCTTACTCTATCATGTTTAGTTTGCAGTTAACATCACCCAAATTCTAACTAGATACAAATAATAAGATTTTTTCCTGTCTGACGATGCTGTTGGAATAGTGAACCTTAGTTCCTAAAATGCGGCCTCTTGGTATCTCTAGTTCTAAGTGGATGGAGAACTTAATGAACTCAGCAAAACACCTCCTGTAGTTGCTTTGTATGTTCAGCAATTGCATAGTCCCTGTAGTCTCCCTGATCTGTGATGTTCTTAAAGTGGACGTGTCCTAGATGATTGAAATTACACTCATCAGTTACTGTCTACAGAGCCAGCCATGCTTTCTGACTAATCCATTATGCTGGAATGAGAGTATCTGTATGCACTGCTGCTGCCTTGCTACCAGCAGCTTGTGCCTTCCCTTCACAGCTGTCATATTTCTTACTCAGTTGACTTTGCAAGACTCAGGTTTTTCAAGTCCTTCTGGGCCTTTTTGCAACATTTTGTATTATCCTTGGCCTTCACTTGAATGGGTTGAGCCTTGTGATTCACTTCATAGTACAGCAACCACTGTTCTGTCTACTTTTTGCATTTGCTCTGAACTGTGTGTGTCATAACTTGATCACAGTGTCACTGCAGTTGTGTTTCTCTGCATAGTTTTATCTAGCAGCCTGCTATCTTCAAAAAAGAAAATTGACAACTCACCTCATGCACTTCTACTGTCATGTCTCTCTTTTGCACCAAACACTATAGAACAGTACATGGTGGTACTTCTCCAGCTTATTGAGAGGGCTTTTTGCTCCCATTTTTTTTGCAGGCCTGGAAATGTGTGAACTTATTCTGGTTTGGGTATTACGAAGCTGCAGTCATTTCACAGACCACTTTTGGTGTTTAATGGAGTATTGGTTGAAAACACCTACTGCTTTCCAAAAGGAGGGAAGCCCCATCCTGTTCTGTAGCAGCATCTTCTGTGGGGTGAAGACAAATGAACTAGTTCTCAATGTGATAAGCAGGACTTCAGCCAGGGAGAATGGTTGATTTTCAGCACACTGTTTTACCTGTTTTTATGCTTTATATCCTGATCCTTGGGCAAAATAAGTAGGAGCTCCCATGTGTCAAGACCTTCTTTTCATAAAATATTTTCAGTGCTGAAATTTTCTGTTCTTATTCCACCTGTGAGTGCACTTAACTGTTGTTATGGAACCATCCAGTTAGCATCGTGGCAGCTTTTTCTAATTTAGTTGTTTTCACCTCTTACAGGAGGCAGAAAACACACTACGTCTTATGCAGAACAGGCTGAAGGAGGAGGAACAGCTCCTGCTGAAAAATGGAAGTAAGTGGGATTTCTTCATCAGAGAAATTGTTTAGTACTGGTTACTTCAGGTATAAGTATCCACTTAAAGTATGAAGCAGGGGGGACACAGGATAGATGACAGTCAACAGGCTGTATTAGAAGTAGCATGATAATAACTTTATAAGGCCAGCAGTGAAATAGGGAACCTAACCTCTGTGAAACACTCATCTGCCTTGAACATTCTCCCTGCAGTGTTGAGGGCTGAGCACAGTCAGGCTCTGAACACACTGGGCAATTGTAGTGAGCAGATTTTCTTAGAATCATGGACTGGTTTGAGTAGAAGGGGAGCTTTTGAGGTCATCCAGTCCAACCCCCCTGCAGTGAGCAAGGACATCTGCAACTAGAGCAGGGTGCTCAGAACCAAATCCAACATGGCTTGAATGTTGTCAGGGGATTTAGGCTTCATTGTAATATTATCAAGACCTACATGGGCTCACTGTGGACACAGCACTTGTCCCAGTGTGATGGGATTGCTGATGACAAGTTGGCTTGAGAATAATCCTGGTTAGATGATCCTACTCAGCAAAATGCTTGTGTGTAGGTGAGTAGTCCCATGGGTTTATGAGGCTGCTTGACTGTCCTGTATGGCACGTGCTGGTGTGGTGTTCCTGTCCCCAGCATCCTGCCCATATCCCATGGCCTGGAATTTGGGTCTCGTCTTTGAGATGTATCTATCACTTAATAACTTTCACAGATGAAAACCTCTCCACTTGAAATCCTCTTTAATATTACTGATCTTCAGAGCAGAACCCATGTTTGCTTGCTTGCATTTGCTTAATTTTAGTGTATCTACAAAATATGAATGCAGTGAAAATGGAGGAGGGGTCCTTTTTTTTTCCAAACTTGCTCTTAATTAATTAGAATTCTATCTGAGGATTAGAAGGGAGTAATAACCTCTGGAGATTTTGTAGCAAGCTAATGAATCAGGCTTCTTTTGAGAGAGGCATCATCAAGAACTTCCTCATTAATTACCCCTGTGAATTTAATGCTGCACTATGTGTATGTTTATATGGTAGTAGGGGAAAATACAAGGGAAGTTAACTCTCAGTATCAGAGGGGGAGTTCATGAAAGCTGAAATAGAGTAAGGACATCAAAGTTGCACTTTACAGTTTGTCTGCCAGCAGAGATTCTCAGAGCAAGCTCAGGAGAGGAAATTCACACATTTCTGCCCATCTTTGATCTCATCTTCTTATTAAGCTCCAGGAAGCTGCCAGCACTGGTCTACGTTTAGACACATGGATTGCTGAATGAAGTCAAATAATCTTCACATAAACCCATGCAAATCTCATAAATCAGTTCCATTAGGATGTGTTCTGTACTCCACAAACTAGTATGTGGGAATTTGTAGTAGTTTATTATCTTCATAGCTTTATGCTGATATTAAGAAAAGTCTACATTTTCTCCATAAAGAATGTTTCTTGTCTCCCCAAAATGGATGTTTTGCAATTTCAGTGTTACCCAGATGTGGTTGTGACTTCTTCTAGGGCAACAAGCAGTTTTTTTCTATATATTGTTAAATGAAACTTTCTGAAATATCAACTTTTTATGAATAACAAGAATATTTTGTTGCAAACTGGTCCTTCTGGGCATATACAATGAGGGAATGAGAATGGTGGAACACTGTAGTGCTCTAGTTGGGATGGAGCACACACAGCACTGGACTGGTCTACCCTTTAATCCTGCTAAGAAGCCTGGGCTTAGATTGTCTTTATCTTCTGTATTTAAATAGATTTTCAGCAATGTGCTCTGCTTCTGTGTCCTTGGCACTTTGGCTCAGCACAGTTCTGCTCAGTTGCTGGTAACTCAGGTTGGATACTGGACTGTACAGTCTCTTAATTTGCATTGAAAGGCAACCCAGGATTTTTAACAGCATAAAGGAAAGGTAATGTGAATTATTGGAGGATAAAAGAAATAGTGTGAGAAAGAAGGGACTGAGAATATCAGAGGACCTGCGAGAAGGAAGAAAAGGGCTGAGTGAGGGGGAAATAAGCTGTAAACCATTTGCTTTCACAAAGCAGCTGCTTGGGACCCTCCAGCCACCCACCCTCTCTCCACAGTAGGTGTCACTTCTACTGCAAGACACTTACTTGCTGAGGGATCATCCTGGAAGTCCTGCTTTCGAAAAGAAAGACTCTGGTAGGGAATTAAATGATTAAATGAGCTTCCTTTGTGCAAGTTGAAATGGGTCAAAAATGGCTGGAGTGTCCAAGAGTCCACTGCAGGGATCTGGGAGGGTCCCTGTGACTCAGGGGAGCATGAAGCCATCAACGTGGGTGGTTGGGAAAGAGCATGTTGGTATACAGCAGAAGGAAGAGGAGTCATTCCTGGCTTCTTACTTCTGCTTTGTCCCAAGGGAAAAATATTTCATGTTACATCTGAGAGTCTGTTACCACAGGCATTTGTTTTTCAAAAAACAAACAAACAAGTTTGAACCAAACCAACCAGTTTCTAGAAAAGTGAATCTGACGCCCCATGTGGCTAGGGCCGTGCCCCAGCAGGGCAGAATCACATGGCCTACTGCCAGTCCTGTCCCTGCACTGGTGTTGGCTGGGTTTGCCACTTCCAGTAGTCAGGGGAGAACACTGGACCCATTAGTCCCCCTCTTGGCTGGCAGCTCATGCTCAGGAGATTCCCAGCGAGGAGCAGAACGAGCCAATGGGAATGTAATAGAAGTGATTTGGCAAAGTAATTATAAGGGCTCTGGGCGGTGGTGCTGCCAGACAGGAGGAGCAGAGATGACAAAACCTGAAAGGGAGGAATTGCTGCTCAGAACCAAAACCAAAACAAAACAGGAGGAGGAAAAAAACCCCAAACAAACCACAACTAAGTATGAGAGCATTTTAGTAGCAGCAGAGAGAGCCATCACAGATGAGTTTCACTCTATCATACAGAGCATGAGCCTGAATCCTATATTTAGGCTCCATGTGGCTGTTCCAAAGGAAAGTTTGCTGGGCAAGTGCTTTCCTGACTGCCAAGTGAACAGCAACAGTATTCACGTCACACAGCATTCAGGTCACACATCAGCAAGGGATTTCTCCACTGGCCAAACTGGGAAGTACAACACAAATAGAAATCATGGCTAATGATGATGGAGCCTTGTAATCTTACCAGGGAATCAAATACAATCCTTTCTGTTGTATTTTTTCATTAACTTAGTATTACAATGGAAAATATTATGGAAACACATCTAATATTTGTATATTATCCGTTAATTAAATATTGCAAAGATGTGTCAGCTCATTACTAATCGTAATTAAAGTAGTTATTTCCATTTTCAGCTCAGACATGTAAATGTACCTGGGAAAGAATTGCCTATTTTCTCTAATTAACAGCTACTGTATTTGTGCTGGGTGGTGACCTTCTTGTTGGGTTTGTCATATGGTTCCATAAGCTTGTGCAGGCAGAGACACCAGCTCTGAGCTGTGGGATAAGCTGGGCTCACCTTGACATGAGTGAGCAGCATTCATGAGATTCAGCTGAGGATCTGGCTCATTGATTGACTTGTACAATGGAAAAAAGACTAAGAAATGCGTTAACAAGCCCACACTTTCCAAGTGCTTTTAAAATATATTTAAATCAGTTGCAGAAATAGCACCTTCTGACCATACATAGCTCCATCCCCAGAGAGTGTGTTTAGAACAGCATCTTTATAGAATAACTGTAAAGAACCTTCTGCAACTTCCATCAACCTGTTGGAGCAAGGGAAGATAAGGAGACCACAATGATCCAAGATTGAAACCTCTCTGCTGGGAAAACAGAGTGAGAGAGCTGGGGGGGTTCAGCCTGCAGAGGAGGAGGCTCCAGGGAGACCTTCTTGTGGCCTTTCAGATCTTCAAGGGGCTTGTCAGAAACATGGGGACAGAGTTTTGAGCAGGGCCTGTTGGGACAGGACAAGGGGTGATGGTTTTAATCTAAAAGAGGGAGATGCAGATTGGAGAGAAGGAAGAAATATTTTTTTATACCAAGAGTGATAAGACCCTAGCCCAGGTTGCCCAAAGTGGTGGTTGATGCCCCCTCTGCAACCATTCAAGGCCATGTTGGATGGGGCTATGAGCAGCCTACTCTCATTGTAGATTTCCTTGCTCACTGCAGGGTGGATGGACTAGATGACCTTGAAAGGTCCTTTTCAATCCAAACTAGGCTATGATTCTATGACTCTGTGAACCTGAGGGATGTCCCAAGACGATTGTTTATACTGTGTGCTTCTTCAGCACTTATGTGTAGAAGGATGTCTTCCTGAGGACGTGGACATTGGCTCTTTCCCTGTGCTTGTTAGAGCCAGTGCTTTGTCTGAAGCTGAATTTTTAATTAATCTTGTACTTGAACAAAGGTAGAGGCTGTTGGCCTCTTGTTTCCAACTACTGCTCTGAGTTTTGGGTTGGTTTGAGTGATATTTATCATCCGTTTTTGTTTTTACCAGATGTTGATGATTCCGATGTAGAGATTGGAGAGGATGAAGGTTCCGATAGTGAAGTGAAAGACAGGCAGATCATGAAGCAGCACACCACCACAGAACTGCTGCTTCCAGGTATTGTAGCTGTTCCTAGTTGCTTTTATTCAGAGGGATATGCTGGAATTACCTCAATAGCCTTAAATGTAAGAAGACCCTGTTGTCATTCAAGGGCATTGGCACTGCTCAGTTTTTGAGTTATAGGAGGACAGTGTCTTGTGGAGAAGACCTAGTGCTTTGGGTGAGAAAATTGAGGATTATCTATTGGGAGAAGTACCATTTGAGGAAAACCTTTCAGATTTTGAAGTGGCTTTATACAAAGCCTTAGAAAGGCAATATCATTTCTCATTGCAGAGCATTTATTTCCCTTTAGCTGTTGACACTCATTCTAGTGAGGTCTTCAAACGGAGACCTGCAGCATGTCCATAATCCATCTGCACTGACACAGTCACAGGTGCAACTCACCTGACATTTCTTTCAGTGGAAGACACTGCTTCTGCCACTGTTTATGTGGAGTGGAACTGCAGCTTCAGGATGCTGATTCCACTAGAGCCCTGGTCAGAAGCACCTCAGGGAAATTACTGTCTTATGGTCTGTGTTTCACTTAGGCAGAAAAAGAAGCATTCTTCTTAGTCTGTAGTATAGCAAAATGAAATCAGGTTAGTTCTCCTTGACATTCTTGTTAGCAGTGAGTAATTCTGACCATCAGCAAAAGCCCCTCTGACATCTGGACAAGGCACTTGTGTGGGGAATTTAATGTGCCACTTCTTCTGCTGGAATCTGTTGCTTAGATAAATTGCAAATATGTTTCGGTTTTTTTTCTGAGTTTAATTCTGCTTTCCCCTCTCTGAACAAGGAACAAGGAACTGAAGTATTCGAGTCACAGAATCACAGAATGTTAGGGGTTGGAAGAGACCTAGAAGATCATCTAGTCCAATCCCCCTGCCCGAGCAGGATCACC
>JAOEGS010008027.1:9896-27417 GCA_025447755.1 Corythornis vintsioides
ATATAAATGAGAAAACCTCTGCCACCCCCCCCACCCCAAACTTCCCCTTTTTGTGGCAGGCAGGGAAAAGGAAAAATAAAAAGTTTTAAAGAAAACTTGCTACCTCCTGACACTGTGTAAACGAATGAGATTTGAAAGCTCTTTCTTTAGAAGACTACATCAATTTGGGCACCTTTAACTGTGTAAAAGAATAATTTGAAAGCAGGACTGTACAAAACTAATGAGTACAAGACAATTATCTTCTATACATGGAAAATAACTGGCACTAACAGCAATGCTCACTGGCCTGGTGCAGGCACACAAAGGCTCTCTGCTGACCAGCAGCCATCAACCAGGTGGGAATTATCAGGTTTAGATACTGCCTAGAGCAGGATGATCCTTGATCTTGCTAAACTGCAATTCTCCTACTCTCTATATTTTCCCCTAAAATTCTATATCTTTCCTTCAGGACAGTATTTTCCTCCTGAGCTACTGCTATTATTGACTCAAGTGATTTCACTTCTCACTTGGTTTTTGCTTTTCTTAACTTAAAGAGCAGAAACACTCTCTCAAGGTTAACTTTTTTCAATAAAATTCAGCCAAGGTCACACTATTGCATTCCTCAAAAGTGGGACCTGGGTGACACACAGCTGAGTTTTGCAAAGCTATTATTAGCTGTTATTATTAACTATTATTACCAGGGGATATTATTTGCTTGAAGATTATGTTGTGGTCAAACACAGGATGATGGAAAATAGATTCTGCACAGTCTCAGTACTACATTGCATGACATCCAGACATGAACTAGATAAATCCTGAAAGGTAATATTTTTTGTTTTATCTTCAGACTATCTTGATATAAACTGAGAGTGGAGTGCAGAGAGAGATCAGGAAAAAGAACATCAGAGACAAAACTGCTTCTTGCAGAGATCCATCAGGCTACCTGAACCAGTACAAGGACCAGCTTCAGAAATAGAAAATGATCATTTGCTCCACTCAATATGCATTTATTAATATTAAGTTTGTGAGAACAGGAACCAAAAGGCTGTTTTCTGCCAAAGCTTCCTGGGTGTATGTTCTGGAGTAGAATGAATCCTGATGGCAGAAGAGTTTTTCACAGTCCTTTCATTAATGTTAATCCATATACTAGTGTTCCAGAAATGGAATCTGGTGATGTAGCTACTAGTTGATGGAGACATAAGAGCTTATTTTTCCTGCTGTATCCTGCAAGACCTGTTATACAATGCTGGCTTTATAATTGAAGAATAATTTGTATGTTGTGACATCTGACTAGGAATCTTTCATTAAATTTAAATTAAGATTACAGAGTAGTTCTTGAGAAGTTCTGAATCCCACAAGGTTAATCAGTCATTGATCAGTGATGATTCTGGAAGGAAGAGTGGTTTCTATTTTTTTCCTAATCTAATAACAGCAATGACTAAGCCTCACTCTTACAAACAGGGTGAGGACAGGGTCAGAATTAGAGAAAGACATTGATTTATTACTGAATCTTCCAAAACTCCCTTACATCAGATATTAGAACTATTCCAGAAACAACAATTGTAGAGCATGTTTCAAAGCCTTTGGCTTTTGGTTCAGCAGAACAGTGTATGAGGAGCTACAGTTACTGCTGACTAAAGACCCTCAATGAAGGCAGAGACTGGTAGTTTCCTTTGAGATCTCTGATTTACTGTTGAACCCTGGTTTAAGTTTTAGATAGGATCAGGGTCATGGACAGCAGGAACCTGCTGATTCTACACAACTTCCTCCAAGGTGATAAAAAATTATTTAAGAAGAAGATAGTGACTTCTAGGATTTTTTCCCCCCCTCATCTTGGCAGTGATATAAAATGATAACAGTTGTCAGAGAAAGAAAGTAGCTCCTTTTTCATTTTCTTCCTTGAATAGTGTCTCTGTAAACCTATGGTAAAGGATGAGTCAGAATGAGTGATTTTCCCAAGATGGCTCCTTTTACTAAATTTATAGCTGGGGTTAGGATTAGAAAGGAGAGGGAATGAAGTGCCTACTTTATTACTGGACCTTTCAAGGCTCAGGAACATAAAGCATGATCTAGTGCTACACAGAAAAAGTCATTCCTATTTCATTTACCACCCAAGAGTGGAGTATCTCCATTCTTAAGGACAGTGTAACAGTTAAGTTTACAACTCCAGATAGAATACTGGGAAGAGGGCTATTGCTGTTGGTGAATGGTTATTGTTAGGTTTATAGAGCAGCACTACCTCACCACAGCATCCTGAAATCCTGCATACCCAGTCAGGGGGAAAGAATATGTCATATATTTACTCAAGTCTGTTTTGGAACGTCCAAGTTTTTGCTTAACTGAAGTTTGTGTCTCACGTTAAACTTACACTTACCAAAGCCTATGTAACAAGATTATTTCCTTGTTTTCCCCCTGCAATTGTGGATTATTCTAAAATAAATAAATAGATAAATAAATAAAAACAATAAACCACCACACAAGTCTGTGGATAAAGGGTAACCTTAGCAGTGGTCATGTCATGAATTAGTATCACCTTAAAATGAAGTCTCAAAAATTTGCTTTATCTTGGTTCCTGGCTGGCCTCTAGACTAAAACCAGAGTCAATTTAATATATATTTTGCCTTAAATTGTTTTGGAGGATAAGTTTGAAGCTCAGGAAAACTGGGGAGGGAAAACTGTCAGAATTCCTGGAAGCTATTCCAAAGAATGGTTGCTTTTTTTTTCTTCTAGTCCAACAAGAAACTTCATATGTGTTGGTAGACCCAGGGTTCTGGTCCTGGTTAGGATGACAAGCATGATAACCAAGGACACCTATTTCTCTACTGTCCTGTTATTCTCTGATGCAGACTATTGCTATAAATGTATAGTTTACAAGGCTTCTGTGACCTAGGATGAGACACCAGACAAGACAAAGAATTGCTCATTTTTGTTTGTAGCCCAGGTCTTAAAGATACTTTTAAACTTCAGTACCTGTGGAGTAGAAAAGAGAGTGAATAGACCTTCACTTACCTTTGATAAACATCAGTGCCAGAAAATTGATCTCTAGTCCTATAAATTTACATACTCTATTTATAACTATAAATTTATCTACTAACTGTCTTTATAGATTTTTTTCTCTTAAGGTGAAGACCCATATTTTTTGGTTCTTTTCAAAGGCTCACCATCTATTTTGAAATTTTTTTCTATTTTCTTTTGATGGTGTAGTGACAAACCATACTGTGTTCTACTCTTTGGGATCTTTTTAACACCTGAATCATAACTTATCTTATGTTTTGCTTTTCCTCACATAGTGGTCTGACATAGTGAAGCACAACCTTAGGTTGCTGACTCCATTGAGGTTTACAGAACACCTGTGGTGGTGTGCAAAGCACAGCACTAGAAGGGCTGCTATGGGGAAAATCAACTCCAGCTCAGTCAGACCCAGTACAACACTGCACGACAGTAGCTCTCAGGGACACGACCCAGAAGAAATCTTCTATTCATGTTGGAAGATTTTTTGAGTGTGTGTTTTGTTCTGTTCTTGTAAACATGTCAAAACTATTAGCATATGAGTACAGTTGTGGTTCACATTAACTTTCCTGGGAGTGGGGCCTGGAGCCATTAATGTAAATTCATGTTTCTTTACCCTTCAGGACTCACTGAGACATTTTGTTCAACTGGAGTAAAAATAAATAACTTAATCCTTTGAATGTTTGTTTTTGTTGATGTTTTTTGGTTGGTTTTTTTTCCCCCCATCCAACTCTATTCTGTTTGAGAACCTAGAAATGGGTTCTTTATTTTCTGTTGTCCAGGGAGCTGGTTCTCTGGGCCAATATTTATGAATAGTTAAGTCACGAGTAAGAATTTGGTCCGAGAAAACAGAAACTGCAGAACTACACATTCTACTGAGTGACAGAAGTCCTGACAGATTAGGTTGAGAGATTGTGCTGAAGAGGAGAAAAATAAAACTGTGGCTTCTGTTTATCAGTTTTGTGACATGAAAAGAAGACTCTGGGATAGGTTTGGTATTGCAAGTAAGGTATGCAAAGACAGCAACTGAAGAAGATAACTTTAGACTAGTACTGGATGGTAATGTAAAATGAGGGGAGAGTTTCATTCTGTCCTGATATGACAGATGTTGGAAAAGCTATTATCTCAGAGTAAGGATTTGTTCCAGAAGGAAATTTAAAAATGCATGTTTTTCTAATTTTTAGAGAGGTTTTTTACTACAGTTAAGTTTGGATTAGAGTAGTTAAAAGATCAGGAAATTCAAAAAAGCTCAATTTGAAGATTGAAGCTTCAGAGTTTCCTGGACTTCACTGAGAACTGCTTTTAAGGACAAAGTGGTCTTCTCTCAACAGAAATACTCACTATGCATGGACACAAAACTAAAGCTATAAGTGAGAGGGGTCTGTTTAGGATGACAGGTGGTGGTGGCTTATACTTCTCTGGTGCAAATGGTCTCTGGGAGGTTTTATGTTTTAGGTTTCCTCATGTAATTAATATTAGGAATGCACATAGCAGGACTAAAGTTTATGATGACTCTTTTTTTCTAGTAATACAATGACATTTGTGCTTTGAATATAAAAGAAAAAAACCAAGCACCTCAAAAAACAAAAACACCTCAACACCCATTATTTATAGGAAACAGAAGTTAAATATGTAATATCTAGGGAGAATCCATAATAAAGGTCTTTAATGATCTCTTACTTTCTGTATTTTCATTGGTATTATAACATGTCATTTCTTCCTAAAAAACAGATAACATTTTCATAAAAAAAAAAAATCGAAACAACAAACAAACAATGACAAAAAACAACCTCAGATTTCTTATATCATTATTCATGTTGTGATCAAGTAAATCAACAGTCCCACGTTTATTAATCTTACAATCATGCTGGAGTACTGTCATTTATAATTTGTCTGGTTGTATGTTATGGAGGTAGAAAGAATGTGTCCCTGGCTACATTTCATACCAGGTGCTAAGTACATTCAGAGAAGACTTTCTTTTGTTTTTGTTGGTCTCACCTCTTAATCATTGCAAGAAAAAAAATCAAAGCTATAAAAAGCAAATAGGCATTGAAAAAGACTCAGGGAGCCTGAGATTCAAAAACTTGTTCCTGTGGATATAGTAATTTAAATCACTCTAAATGCCAATAGAATGAAGCACATACATAAAATGTTAAAGGCAAATGCTACTGTTAAATAGGTACAGATTCAGGCTGATATGTAAAATTATATAAAGGTTCAAAAATAAATTAGCTGCCTCTACTGTATGTTTCTCCTCTCACAGTCATCTGCATAGATTCATTGCTGCAGTAAGACATCATTCGAGGTCTCTCAGTACTGAAATATGGTATCTTTTACCATAAGAGAAACATAAATCTTGCAAAGATGGAAGCATAAATCCTATTAACTAGAAAAGCCCAAAAGATTGCAAAGTATCCAGGTAATACCTATTTCCTCACAACTTAATAGAACCAGTGTTTTTCCCTCTTCACTCTGTAGAAGTCCAAAAGCCAGAGCAGCTGTCTCTGTGAAGATGACTGCCTTGTTAGGAAAACTGTCTGAATGTAATAAGGTCCTGTGAAGGCTCCTATTTCACTTTCACTCCTGCCTTCTGCCATGTCCAGCAAGGTAACAAGGCCTTGGAGGTTCCATCCAGGATCCTGCTCCAAAAGAGAACTACTTCTTTTGTATCTGATTCCATCAGTAGCATGTTTTCTATTTATTTCAACTACATTTCCACCATTTTTTACATTGTTTTCTTCTTAAACTTTTTTTCCACCTTTGACTAGATCCACAATTTATGCCAGCAAGTAAAAATAAAAATTTGGCTAGTTTGAGAACACCCATACACACACATTTTTGTCCTTACCTCTGTCTTTCAAATAAATTTAGGAGAGTAGTCAGAAGGCATTTATATTGGCCTATTTTTCCAGTATAGAAGGAATACTCAAACTATTCCTTTTGGGCATTCATAGATTTCAGCATCACTCTGATGACCTACTAATCATCACTTCACTGTCATTAAACTCACAGTCTGCCTAAACAAAACATAATTAAACAAAAACTAAACAAACAAACAAAAAAAGCACAGCTGTATCAGTCTCTGCTTCACTTCTTTCTGCTGAGGGCATGTTTCTTTTCCTTGCCCTTTTCCTGGAAAAGCTTCAAGCTTGGGTTTGTTACAGCACTGGCTGAGATTTCAGGGGACACTTGAACTTCCTTCAGGTTGACCTTATCACATCTTATAAATCACCAATTACTTCTTTTCTTTGATGGGCAACTATGTCATTTAAATATTTTTTTAATAAATCAGAAGTTATTTGCTAGCATGAGCATAAAATATATTGACACTTAATAGTCCTTAGAGAAATGGTCGTGGTGTATTTAATGCTATGTGTTTCACAAGACTGACACTATTTAAGTTTTGCTTGCTTTTTAAACTTCCTTTTCCTCTCCTGTTTTTGAATAGACACTCTATAAGCAGTGCTAAAAGCAGAACCTATAGGTAAAGCTGCTAAATATTTCCCAGTATATGACCCTTTTTTGACATGTTCAGAACTTTGACCAAGCCATTCTATTCTGAATAACATACTTGTTCAGACTAGCTCTAACTGACCTAGTCCCTGGATGAATTTCTCTTACAGAAAACATTTTAAAAAAATAAATATATATATATAATACAAACTCATCATTCAGTTGTTCTTTGGTGGAAAACTACAATTAAAAAAAAATGGAAAACTAGGTGGAAGAATGGGATTTAGTTAGGTGTGTAAAAGGTCAAGTTCAAGATAAAAAAAAAGTGGTCTATGGGGAAATATTATAATTAATCTGGTGATTAAAGAAAGCATGATCAAGTGTATGGATAAAGCAGCTAAATTAAAGCTGAGTAGGCAATTGGACTGCTAGAATTCTTTAACATTCCTTTCCATCCTATGATTAATGTCTATTTTAAAATACAGAAACTATTTGCATTCCATTCTATCTTGTGTAGATTCAGCTTGATGACACTTCCATAAGGACCTTTAATCCCTTTTAGCTTCATTCAGCTATTGTCTGTTTTCATTTATTGCATGGGGGTTTTTGACATTCAGTGAGATTAGTGGAGTTTAATTATGGTCCTTTAAATGAACTGTAGGCTCTAATGCAACAGCTCTGCCAGATACACAGACAGTATATGCTAGGTCTCCTTCCTCCCAGTACAGACACAAGCAATTTGGACACGTATATGCTATGTTAAGTAGAGAGAATAGGCTGCTAGGAACCCACAGCAGGATGCTTGCCATCCATTTTTCAGGTGGTATCAGCTCTAAAGACAGGAATGCTCAATGAGATTATCAAAGCTACTTGAAAGTTAACCTATGAGTTAAGTGCAGCACCTTCCATCCATTTATCACAATCCACTTCTGTGGGAGAAAAGTCCATTTTATTGAAATAATTCTTTAGTCAGAAGAAAATAAAGTATCTATTTCAAAACTAATAAACTGGACAATCAGACTGTTGTACATGCTGTGAGGTATTTGTGTCTCGAGAAATACAGATATATGTGACAAAATCTTTCCACCTCCCTCATTTATGTATTCTTGTATAGATAAAGACATGTAAGTCTGAGAAGTTTGCATTTACACACACACACAGGGAAGTGTCTACCTAGATTCCCAGGCATACTGTTTTGGTGAGGATAATATGTCCATTATGGCAGCAACTACTGAAATACAGCATTGAACACAGCAGGCAGTAAGTAATATGGTTTGGTTTCTGCCACAGAATTATAGAAAACACTAGGAGGCACACTGCAGCAAGGATACAGGGTTACAGATTTCATTGCAGCAAGACCCATGCTAAACTGCTGGAGGTCTAGGTGCTTGCAGTGAAATTGGTTGTCCTTTAAATGGTTTCTTCTAAAACATAATTGCCTGGTTCTGGATGAGATACCGGGGGTGAGGGGGGAGGGGTAGGGGATGTGTCCCTTCTTCCTTTTGTGACTATGTGAGCTGGAAGAGTTACAGCCAAAAATTCTGAGTTGAGATAAATGATAAAGTCATTGTGCTTTTAACTGAACACCAAACAAATTTCTTCTGCTAGTTTTTAGACAAGATTAATTTACTACTATAATCTCTTTTACACCTAAATACTGCTATGGTCACCATCTAAAAGCTTTATAAATGATCCTTCAGGTTTGCAGTATAAGACAATTACCTAGGTGCAAATCAAAGCCTGCCAAAAGTCCAAGATATACAGCAGGGTGCTATTTTCCTTTAAAACCCACATTTGCAATACATGCATAGAAATTGGTCATCTGCCAACTGAAATTGCAAATGTAGATATACATCTTTTTCCCTACCGAAAAAACCCCACAAAACTAAAGAGCATTGCAGCTTGTGTGCAGTTCCATCTTTGCATATGAAATTTGTGAACCAATTTTAAATGTATTATCCTACCTGTCAATAAACTATATAAAGTATGTTCTTAGTCAGTGTAAATTAAAGTTGAGGGTTTTTTTAATATAATATCTATGATTAAGCTAGTGCATAGCTCCATGCCAAATTCACATATAGTAATATTTGTGCCAGTAGTCTACTCAAAGTTAAGTACATATTTCTACAAAAAAAAGAGCTTTGAAGGCTGAAGCATAATAATAAAAAAAAATTAAAAAAAATAAAGCCAAGTAAAAGGTGCAGAGCAACTAATGAAATAAGCAACTGAATTCTCAAGAGAACAGGAGGCAGATATAGGTACAGACTAAAGCCCAAAGAGAAATGTGAATGATACACAGAGTTTGCAAGGGAAAAGTAAAAAAAAAGAGGAGAGTACTTGAGATTCATAAGACAAGTCAAATCTGTGCAACTGGAGACTAATTATGAAGGGGAATTAATAAGTCTGTCACCAGTGCAGAATGTGAAACTGGAATAGCAAACTAACCACCAGAGTACAAATGTAAAATGTGGTTCTGAAGTCGATGGAAGGTAGAGAAAATTCTATAATTATCCTTTATCTATAATTATCCTTAATTATACTAATTCATTTAGATTTCCTTCCAAGATGACTGGCTCTGCAGACGAGGGAAAAGCAGTGTGTGTCTTTTATCAAGGCTTTGGACACAGTCTCCCACAGCATTCTTGTAGGCATGCTGGATGGGTACAGACAGGATGGGCAAACTTCAAGAAAAGGGAAAAAGTTGCTGCATCATTGCACTCAGAGGATTGTGGTCAACGATTCACATCCAGTTACAAGTGGCTGTCCTCAGAGCTCAGTACAAGGACTGTTAATACTGAGCACATCTGGGATAGGATCACCTAGTTCACAAAGAACACCACATGGAAGGGAGAAGTTGATGCCCTGGAGGGGGAGCAGGAGCTACTTTGATAAATGGAAAAAGAGATGATCCGTGAAGGGGGAGGAAAGCAAAGGCAAAGGCAGAATCCAGGTAAAGGCATGCAACAGCAAAGCTGGAGGTGACTGGTTAGAATGTCTCTGCAGATAAGGGCAACTTGAATGTGAGGCAGCAGTGCACCCTTATGGCAGTGAAGGATAACAGCGTCCTGGACAGCAAAAGTGCAATCACGAGGTATGAGAGAGTGGTTTTGTCCTTTTGTTTTGAATGTGTGAAGCTCCATACAAAACAGGATCTATCTTTGGATTCTCCCAGTAGCAACTGATGACTACCATGGAAAGGAGACTGCAGCACATGACACAGAGAGACCAAAATAACTTTATTTGTTCAGCCTGAAGAAATGCAAGTTAAGTGGGGTCAGACTGCTGCCTTCAACCACATAAAAGTGAGATATAGAGAAGATATGACTGTTCTCTGACCCGACAAGGAAAAACATGAGAGTCAATTGTCACACAGTGTTGGAAAGAAAATTTGCCTGAACCAAGGGAAAACTTTGTTCATGGTGAGATAAATTAAGCACTGGAACAGGTTCTCAGAGACATTTTGGGAGAGATGAATCTCAGACATGAATCTCCACCACCTACCTCCACTGAGACAGTAGACTGAAGGAACTTGCTAGGACACTGTCCCTCAAACATTACTATACTGCCCTCAGGCTTATCTGTAGTGAGCTTGTGATTATCCCTTTCCCCCTCAAATCTACTTTAAAGCTCTTTCAGTGAGCTCTGCAAACTCCTGTGTAAAGCTCCTTTTCCTTCTTTGAGAAAGGTATACCTTATTTGTTGACAGCAGGCCTAGTGTTGTGTAAACTGACCAATGATCAGAAAACCCCAAATTCTGCAGTAGACACCATACCCAGAGCCAGACACTGATCTGCCAGCTTTTACCCTTTCTTTACTCATCATTCTCTGCAAATGGAAAGCTAGAGTAGAACAGTGTTTGTGCTCTTGATCCCTTAACCAGTTGTCCTAAGGCTCTGAAGTCTCTCCTGCTTACCCTCAGACTTCTTGTAACTTCATCACTGCTTACCTGAAAAATCAATAATGGTTAATAAATAATCTGAGGACCATACCACAGTAGGACACTTTCTCTTTACATCTTTAACCAGGACAGCAGGGAGACAACAGACTTCTCTAAGAAGTGGGTCCAGTCTGCCTATTGGACCTTCTGTTCTCTTTAGAAGAAAGTCTTCTATGACAACTTCTATGACAATGAACAACTTTTTTTTTTCTTTATGGAAGCACTTTTGAAGCAGGGGATAAGCTGACTTAACCTCGGAGACACCTCCAAGCTAAATGAACCATTGTTCTTTTGTATATGGGGGGGCTTGGCTGCCCTTGCTCTTGGCTCCACCTAGGTCCTGTCAGCCACTGTTAGAGTGAGCTGCACACTCCTGGAAGCACTTTTGGCTCCACCCAAGGTTCCTCCAGTTTGAGAAAAGTCCCTGTGCACCCCTCTCGAGTGGTTCACTTCAAGTCGTACCAGCACCAGAGCTATGTGCCTCAGCAATTGGGTGCTAGTTTAAGTTACAGAGCAATAGCAAGCCTGATGGGAAGCAAGTAGTGGCTTTATACAGAAAACCATAAATAAACATAAATAAATAGATAAATAAATATATATAAAAAATAAATAATACAAATAAATAAACATAAAGGCAGAACACTGTACGTTAGCAGTGTGACAGAATAAAGAAAGAAAAAAGTTATAGCACAGATAAATTGGAACTGATTTATATCAAAAAATATTTTAAGGAAAGACTGGTATTAGGAAGATTTTTCTAAAACCTCTGAATCAGATTTGCATTCAGGTGGAGACTTCATTTTATTATTATAGAGAATAAAAGATATGTGGAATTAAGTCAAGTCAAGAAGTTTCTGCATATTGTACTAGAAAAGTTTCTTCAGAAGCAAACTTTGAAGACAAAATAGTAGGATGTCTTGCATTAGCAGTGAAGAGCTAATCATACAAAATATTATTCAAAGAAGTTATCACAGCTGCCTTAAATGATGTTGAAAGTATACACAAAAATTACATGTGTAACTGCTTTCCAATTCAATTTCAAAAGCTTGAGTAGGAAGAATTTCAAGAAGCTACTAGATGAAGTCTGGTTGTTGGGAGACCTCAAGGAAGTTTCTGAAATCAGTAGTATAAAACTATCTTTAATTTGTATTTCAATCACTGTGAAAACCTTTTGTGGAAAGTTCCTGTTCTAATAGCATAAATTGGTGTCTCAAGTTATCAGAGGTCAAAGGAGAGCTGATATGGTTCACCAAAGAAAGACTGTAAAGACTTCACAATCCTTCAGAGCTCTCAGGACCTTCATTTCTGTAACTGAGAAAAATATCAATCAAGGAAAGTAAAATGGTCATAGCTCTCTGTTCTGCCCTGATATCCTCAGTCCTGATGAGATTGCCTTTAATCCAGAAGAAGCTTCCACTAAAGAAAGTGAAGAGCATTTGGATGTGGTTAGTGAAGCCTGATGTGATGAGTGAGACTATTTGGAACATTTTCCTGTATGGGGACTGTGGAGGACCAGGGCAGGGGGAGGAGTGTGTTTGCCTGCTACCTTTGTTCAAGACATCCCTGTGAGCACAACAGATGGTTAAGACTGACTTCTGAGTACTTCAAGAATTAAAAAAAACCCAACTTTGTTCTGTACATATAAAAAGTACAGTTAGGATTGTAAATACTTATAGTAATTACTCTTCAGGAAAGATAATGCCTGAAGTATCAAAAGGCATCCTGAAAATTAAAAACTTTTTGGTCCCAAATGCCCTTGTTTTGTACCTCTAACTGCTGGTGTCTAAGTTAATTTTACTAATCCTTTGACTAAATAAACTAGGACTGCTTAAATGACACTAGATGGAATACTTTCTGTAGGGAAAGTGCTAATGTTGCTTCTGATCAAATCAGTGCTTTTTCCCTATAATTTAGAATTTATAGCTCAATATATACAGCAGGATTAAAAATGCTTGAACTTTCCAAATACATTTCCACTTCTGCCAATTCAGCTGTGTTACTGTAGAAGATTAACTGCTAGGAGCTCAGGAATCAGCCCGCATCCATTTTGTATATTAATCTGCATTGGTATTTATTTGTTTGTTTGCTATAGGTGCTGTAGTTCAGGTACTCAGAAAACCTTCATTGCAATCACGGAAAAATGTCAGGAAACTAAAGCAGTAAAACTGTATTTTTTTATATACCTTAATTAATTTGGTGTATACTTTAAGAACCTGAATCCAATACTTTTGCAAGGGGCATCAGTAGGAACTTCCCTCTCTTGTGTTTTTTCTCTCTCTTCACAGCACATTTATATTTTTCTTTCTCCCCTTTGGTGGTCATTTTACATGTGAGTGGAAAAAAGTGGTAAGTCAGGTGCTTGTTAAGAGCAATTAATTGCTCTTAACATCCTGGCCCTTATGCATCATTTGTCAGACTTGAGTGTCCTTCAGTGTTCAAGCTCTCTGTCTTTTGGTCCAATATGAAATGGGTCACTTTCTCTGATGGACCTTAAGAACATGAACCAAAAGCAAAAGTCACCTAAACTTTTGATTTATGGCATTTACAACTATTCTGCAAGAGTTTGTATGAAAATGAACTACAACCATCTCAAAACAGTCTGGGAAAGTGAGCTGTAAGGGCAATTGTATTTTTATCATGGAGGACTTCAATTACCCTGACATTTGTTGGGAAGGCTACATAGCCAGGCACACACAGTCCAGTAGGTTCCTCCAGAGCATTAATGATAAATTCCTAACGCAGGTGTTGGAGGAGCCAGCAAGGAGAGGAGTGATGCTGGGCCTTGTACTGACCAATAAAGAGGGACTGGTGGAGGGTGTGAAGGTAGGAGGCACCCTTGGCTGGAGTGACCACGAGATGGGGGAGTTTAGAATTGCAGGCAGCAGGCACAGGGCCACAAGCAGGATTGCTACCCTGGACTTCAGAAAGGCCAACCTAGTTGAGGGTGTCCCTGTTCACTGCAGGGAGGCTGGACTAGATGACCTTTGGAGGTCCCTTCCAGCCCTAACCATTCTATGTTAAGGGTAAGCGTAAGGAGGATGGAGACAGAATCTTCTCAATGTCATCCAATGATAGGACAAGAGGCAATGGGAGTCAGTTGGAGCACAAGAGGTTGAGGGGAAACACAAGAAAAAACTTGTTCCCAGTGAGGGTGCCAGAGCCTGGAATGGGCTGCCCAGGGAGGTTGTGGAGTCTCCTTCTCCGGAGACATTGAAAACCTGCCTAGATGCATTCCTGTGTGACTTAGTCTAGGTGATCCTGCTGTGGAGGGGGGATGGACTAGGTGATCTTTCTCGGTCTCTTCTAACCCTGAACAGTCTGTGGTTCTATAGAGAAGTGAGAGTTGTCTTTGTGACAGCTGTCTTGTTCTGCCATCTGCACAGCAGAAATGGAAAAGGTACATACCGGTATACAGGTTGAAAACACTTCTCTTATTAATTTTGTATTTACAACATTAATCAATTTTGCAAATACATTTGCCTAACACCTATTTTAAAATCATACTGTTTGTAACAAAAACAACACTGACACTTTGTGCTTCTGAAATCAACAACTGGGTTACATAACCTTATTCTTCGTGATATGCAAATTATTTGGCTTGGGGAGCAGGCAGCACAAAGAAGTTGTGCTGGTATTAGCCTGGACTGAATAGAAGGCTGGATAATAGAGCAGAGAGCATCTCTGTTCTCTATATTCAAGTTTGGGGATCAGAGAAAATGGATGCAAGTTATTAATCACATCATTGTGGAGTTCTGTCATTGTTTCACAAGGAAATATCAAGCTGCATGGCCAGCAGACTTACTCTTTCTGTCAATTAAAAAATGATAGAAGTGTTTCTTAAAATAATCTTAGTCTAATACTGTGACTTTCATGCACAAAATAAAATTGCCAGGTCCCTACCATACTTCAAAGAATATGATTAGTGATGAATGCACTCTTTTTTTTCACTCTCATTTTGCAGAAACACTTGAAAATAGTAAATCTACTCAGTGCTAGTAGCACTTGGCTGTTTGTTTGTTTTTTCACTTTGTGAGCCGTTAGATTGCTTAATCATCTAGTTAAAGGCAGCAATCATTCACCTAAAACAGTAAATAATTCAAATAATGAGATATGCAAAACAGACACATGCACACACACACACCAAAAAAAAACCCTCCATTCCCATAAGACTCGCTTTCTGAATTGGCAAAAAATAATGAATCTTTATGTCTGCAGTGATAAAGCAGGACTCCTCACTCTCAGTATCTCCATCTTCAGTTAGATTGCTTGCAGATCCACTGAAATTAGATGTCAGTGTAAATTATGGTGTAGGCTGAGTTGCTAGCCAAGGCTATGAAGGGTAGACACATAAAAACAAGGTGCTATTGAAGGTAATTGCTTCTGATCTTAACGTTCTTAAGTGACAAAATTGGTGCTGATGTGGCATTTGCATCAGAGGCTCCCTTTTAATTGACGCTGACTAGATCAAGGGCCTGCTTTATTTGTTAGAGGTTTGGGTTTTTTCTGCTTAATTCTTAAAATTCACCTTGTAAACCAGCAGCAGACTGTGGAACACAATTCAGGTTAGTAGGAAAAGGGCATTTGATTTGTTCACATGAAGCAAGGCACACATATGCCTTACAATGTGCACAACTGTCTGTATGCACATGTGTGCATGTCTGTGTGCATGTTTTTTATATAGTTAAGGGAAAAGAGCAATTTTAAATTCATAAACAAAACAGTTCTCTATAAAGGGTTAAAACTGGAAAAATGATGGCTAGACTTGTTATTACAGTGCCTACCTCTCAGACAAGCTATTGTCTAGTCTAGTGCTCAGCTGGAGTTAGCTCCCCAGACTCTCTATGCCTTCTGTAAATAAAAACTCTAACATTACTTTGAAGCCATCAAGCCAAAAAAGGCACAACCAGAGCTAGCCAGGAGGAAATTATAGGAAAAAAGAGCAAAAGTTAAGCATCATATATTTAATGCTTTTAAGTGCATTAACCCAGAGAGATGGAGATACCAGGCTTTTCAGTTTTCCAGATAAACCTTTCTCAGAAGGGATGATGCTTTCAAAATGCTGAAGGCATGTACCTACCCCTCACTAGGCTCCCTTTAGCCAGTTCTCAAAAGACTTGCACGGTGTCCTGGCTGTTTGACACAGACATGCACAAGGCCATGCTAATA
Organism: Corythornis vintsioides; assembly: GCA_025447755.1. Taxonomy (NCBI): domain Eukaryota; kingdom Metazoa; phylum Chordata; class Aves; order Coraciiformes; family Alcedinidae; genus Corythornis; species Corythornis vintsioides. The sequence goes on from JAOEGS010008027.1 coordinate 25,441, forward strand.
TAATTGGTTCATTTAACATGAAAGTAAAATTACATACTAGGAAGAAGAGAGTAGGATAGAGAAACAGCTGTGGATATAAGGTGCCAAAACGGAGACCATCCATCATGTCTCACTACCCCTACCAACTTCAGCACAGAGTTTCTGTTGATCCCTCACCATATCCTTTCAAAGGAGGCAGCAGTGAGGTGAGATTCATCACAGGTTATTTTACCCACCTAAAGGGTATCTGGACTAAGATGGCCAAGAGCTCTTTGAATTCAGTGGAGGGAGACAAGCACTTCACAATGACCACTGATTTCTAAAGGTGACTACAATCTTGAGACAAGACACTCTTAAGAAGATTCCCTCTCCAGCCTTCCCATAAGATCCCATAAGATCCTTTCAGGTATTGGAAGGCAGTTTTAAGGTCCCCCCGAAGTCTTCTTCAGGCTGAACAATCCCAGCTCCCTCAGCCTAACCTTGTAGCAGAAGTGCTCTAGCCCCTGGATGATCTTTGTGGCCCTCCTCTGTACTCATTTCAATAGATCTATGTCTCTCTTATGGTGGAGACATCTCTTCGGCTCTGCAGACACTTGAGCATCTTCTCTCTCCTCACATTCAAGCCAGCTCCCAGGAGCATCCTGCTCCCCAAGAGACAACTGCAGTTGCAGCTCCTGGCCTTGTGTTTCTACATCAAAACCAACAGAAATTCAGCACACTTGAGCATTAGGTGCCTGAGATAACTCTCTGATGGTACCTGTTAGGCAACCCCAGCACTTCTATCCGCCCTGTGCAGCTCCATGTTTCATGAAGACACTGGTGGCATCACTCATAGGGGGGCTTATGGCAAAAAGCACATGTGCTGGTGAGGAAGGGACAGTACTGTCTGGATAACAAGAAAAGCTACAGCAAAGTTTAGGAAAATGTATTAACATAAGTAACTTGCAAGGCATCAAAAAACTGCTCCAGTAATCACAGTTACTCCTGGCCCAGTCAGGATTTTATAAGCTTATACTGATTCTGTGTATATATCCTGAAGAAATATTGTTAAATGACACTTATTTTGGTTTACCATATTTTTTTTTTATACAACTTCTTTTTCCTTTCAAAGAAGCAAATAATACTACTTTCAAAACATCACATTTAGTAGTTTAAACTGAGGAACTCCCAACTACACAGTTTCTAAGGATTTCTGAGAAGAAAAAAAAAAATCTTTATTTCTACTTTCACATATTCTGTGGTCATCCATTCCATTGTTATGTTCACATAATAATTGACAAGCAGAAAATTTACAGGACACTAGCACCCATGTATATTATAGAAAATCTATATAAACTTCATTGTGGGAAGGGATATTATGATCATGTAATTCAAGAACAGAAAGAGAAAACTGAGGTTTCTGCAATTCAGTCAAATAAACTAATTCAATGCCCCTTAGCCATGGATCCAAATTGCAAAGTTCACTATTTAAAAACACTGACACAAGGAAAAAAGTAAGAGATTTCTCTCACAACCTGTACGTGCATGCATTGTTTCCTCAGATCTGCAGTAGATGTATGGAAAATGTATTAATAACAAAATCAATTCAATTTTCCTTTAGATTTTTTAAGACTTAAGTAGTGAAATTTCCCTTAATGTACTTGGGTACAGGTGTCTGGTATAATGGGAGCCAAACTCACCTATCCTTATGTCTTAGAGAGCCTACATCACTTCCTTCATTCAACTTTTCCTCCCCAGCTGCCCTCCAACAGTTAATGTTATCCAGTGACAGGACAAGAGGCAATGGGAGTCAGTTAGAGCACAAGAGGTTTAGGGGAAACACAAGGAAAGACTTTTTCCCAGTGGGGGTAACAGAGCACTAGAACAGGCTGCTCAGGGAGGTTGTGGAGTCTCCTGCTCTGGAGACATTCCAGACCCGCCAGGATCTGTTCCTGGGTGACTTGGTCTAGGTGCCCCTGCTCTGGCAGGGGGGTTGGACTAGATGATCTTCTAGGTCCC
>JAOEGS010008027.1:30792-41225 GCA_025447755.1 Corythornis vintsioides
AATAAATAACATAAACACATGGCTGAGAGACTGGTGTCACCACTGGAATTTTGGATTTTTTGACCATGGGGAGGTTTGCAGGGCACCTAGTCTGCTGCCTAATATCTATGAATCTATGAATTGTCTGACCCAAAAAGTGAGAGAAACCCCACAAAGTATTCTGGCACCCGGTAGCCAGCAAGGCTGTTGGCAAGCAGAAGTCTGAATATGCATGCCAGACCCAGGAAGAAGAGATAGAAAAGTGAGTTTTCCTCTCCAACAAAACGGATGTCATGATGCAGATCACACACACTTGTACTTGCTTTAACTGGAATTCAGAATATATTAGATGGGGAAAGGGACAGAGATCATAAGCACTGTTCTATTCTTGGTAGTGTTTGTTTGGGATAAGAATTTGCCATTCAGGTTCAAGCTGAGGTTCAGTGACAAGACCCTTATCTGACAGGTCAGGACACAGAAAAAGGCTGTTGCCATGACAAGAATCTTCATATTTTACAAAACAGTAAAATTCATTGCCAACCCGAATCTCCCTCTGCCCGAGCTGTTCTATGCATACACCATGCTTACAACTGCATTTGTGCTTAGCTATAAGGTTGACAGGATTTTTTTTCCAGAGCCAGTTAAACGTTCTTCATCAGAATAAGCATAGCTGAGTTTTACCCAAGACAACAGACAAAGGAAGTAAATTTGTTCTTTTCACAGTGTGTGGAGGGAATAGGGCAGCAAAGATTTGATTTTGCAATGGAAAAGCAGCATTATGGGGCAGATGAGAGGTGGAGAGGTGGTTGAGCAACAGCTCCAGAACTAGGAGATAGGCACCTGGAAGCACCGAGATCTCTGACATGCAACAGGTTTTGAGTACCATGGATGTGGGCATGTCTTTCTCTTCCCCATTGCTAGCCTTGTATCTGACCAGCTAGGCTTACTTCAGGCTTTGAGGTGCTCTTTCCCAGCTTTCAAGTCTCCTGGGTGCCCTATCAGACCAGGGTCTGGGACATCCACTCCCATCTCCAGGAACCACCATTCACCTTGCACTCCACAGCAGCAATCCACCTTTGGTTCCACACAGTGTCCTCACTTCCCAGACTACTTCCCTCAACAGTTATTTTTAAGAAAATAATATAAGCCAATCTAGAAACATTGATATTCTACAAGTGCTAAAATGACATCTGTGTACCATGTTAGCTCCTCTCCAGCATTTAGTATAGAGGTTATGAAGGACGTAGACAGACCAGGTCTTGTCCTGACCCAGTCTTCTGACATATACACAATACTGCTAAGACTGGCACTGTTTCATGAGTGCACCAACAGGTAACCTGCTGTGGCTTTACCACTACTCAATGAATGTAATCTTCACATTCCTGTGGGGTGATCACATAGCTGCCCTCATATATTTGGCACACTTTGATATGAAAAATAATTAACCATAAAGTCCCACAAGTAAACACACATTTAAAAAATATGCTTTGGGACCACACAGGCCATCACATGAACCAGGGAAGATCTAGGAGTGACTGCTGGGTAAGGTGGACACAACCTGGCTTAAAGACTGTCTTCTTTTTGCCAGTAGGGCTGTGGTTTTGGACACAGAGCTGGGGCAAATAGTCAGCTGTGTGAACAGAAAGGAGTGTGACAAGTTTAAATGATGTAGGCCTGAACTTCAGCCTGGTCTTCACCTCCCATAACGCAGCCAAAACCCACAAGGATTCGCATTAATTCCAATCATTGTCAATTGGGCCACAGCAGCCTTGAGCTATATAATGTAACTTTTAACTTCTTTTGAGTTGTTTTACAGTACTGACAATACTCAGCAGTATTAGTTGCCAAAATTTCCTAAGGTTTAATGTCTTTTACTTTTTTCTTTTTCTTTTTTCTTTTTTTTCCCCTAACTAGGTTGTTTAATTTTCTTTATCTGTTGTTTGTAATGAGGAAGAGAGCTTTTGAACTGGTGAGGAAATGTTCCACTTTTCTGGAACTCCTCTCAAATGAGTGGAAACTGAAAGATTTGTAAGCATGAAGATTGTCCAGTCAGGAAAAGCTTTTACTGTCCTACATTAAACAGAAGCAGAGAAGCTATCCTACGCTGGTAAAATGTCTTTGAAGTTGGCATGAGGTTATAAGCCATACTCCAGATAAGAAAGAAAAGCAGATTCTAGACCCATTGGTTCACCTGTGAAAAAGTATCAGTCTGAGCTGTCTTATGGGGCAAGTATAAGACATTGGCTTGGGTCAGTACAGGGCCTGGTCCACCTAAGTCCAGCTTAACCTCTGTTTTACCTGCTTAAGAAGAACTAACATAGCACACAGTCCTCATTTTGGCACTTGCATTAAAAAAAACCAACCCACATTTCTAGATTGGCTTGTATTAGTTTTGTCTCACAACCCCACTAATTTGCACCTTTTAATGGAAATCTGATTGCTCTCTTACCTCTGTTTTTTGTTTGTTTGGTTTGGTTTCAAGCTCATTAATTTACTACAATTTCTTAAGTCTTGAATGCAGACTTTGTATTACACATGGAGTAGTTAATTATATCCATTTAAGCAGTTATCATCCATCAATACCATTTAGCAAAGTCTTCCTTTCCTTTTCCTCACAGGGAACCCATGTTTGCAACAATTCATTGGTGCTCCTTCAGCAGCAAGAAAATTGGTAAAAACAGACAGTATTCTCTGTAGTTCTACATCAGCTAGGAAAAAATGAGTAAAGAAGACAGTGAGTGCATAGTACAACAAATTCAGGAGTAACAGGGCCATTAATCTATTTCTGTCTTTATTTTATTACATTAACATCTCAACATAAATCTCCCAGGACAAGATATTATAAATTGTTTTTTGAAGGCAGTTTTATCTCAAGGCTAAAGGCATGAGAGCTTAATATTCCTTACGTACCAGTGATAAGGATTATAAACAATACTGATGCTGCCTGTACCCCTCCATATTTCTCCATATACACAGAAATAGTAATGTGTAAGTAGTTTCTTCTCAGAACAGAGGAAAAGATTACTCACTGAAAAAGGTATAAAACCCAAGAGCCATGTGAAGGATTTGAATTCAAATTAAAGATTTAGCTTAAACTTAGTCACCAGTTGGACTGTCAGACTTCTTCAACAGTGATGTATTACACAGGGAAGTAAAACAACAGTCTGATACAAAAAAAAACCAAAACAACCAAAACTAGAAGGAATTTGAGGGTAGAAGTTAGGCTAAATTCAAGTTATAATTTTGTTTCTGAATGACAGTGCACTATTTTGAATGAACTATTAATGTTTCTTAAAGCATTTTATGCTGAAGTTAAAGGACATTAAAAACCTTTTATTTAATGCATTATTCTGCCTGCTCTCCCTGACAATGAAGAATGTATTGCTAGGTTGACAAAAAAGCACAAGCACACATCTTGTAAGAGACATCTAAACTTGCATATGCCTTGACTGGATATATAGGAATATGGTACATAGATCTGGTTACTCTTTTAGTTCAATAAATATTAATTTCAAATGAAATAGAATAGAGTTACATTATGTTTTGACTATCCAATGGTATTGAATGCCAGTACACATACTGCTTTCAGGAAAAGCACTGAAATCCTGAGAAGAGGTAGATACTCCTTGAAGCTGAAATAAGGAACTGCATCAAAAAGAATCATGGGCCTAAAATCACTGTTAGTGGTTTGGTATTTTGCATTGTAACTATGTTTCCTCATGTACATGCATTCTGACAGAAAGTAACTTCTCCAGAAACATGTTAAAAAAAATAAAATAAAATTGTGCTATGATTGTTTCATATCTTGTAGTGTTCAGTGCCTTTGAAAATTCTAACAAATTCATTTTTTTCTCTGCAAAAAACTACCAAGGGATAGAGCATGGCAAAGCAACATCTGCCACTTCACTGATCTCTAGGGAACCTCCATAAAAATAATGGCTTCCACGGGACACAGAATTTGCTGTGTTGTGTTTATTACTTTGTTTTCCTCTCATTTCTATAAATCCTAAATACAGAAGACAGCAGGTGCCACTCAGGGGTCCTTATACTACCACAGGACTCAGAGTAGCATTCATAACATTTGGATATATTAAAGGTGCTAACATAATAAAACCACACATAAATATAATATCAACAGCTTAATTTTTTGAAATGTAATGCTAATCCTTGCCTGGGCTACCCTGCATTTTCATGTGCAACTTAGTTTTTCAGGCAAGTAAACAAGTAGGCCCAAATCAATTTTTGGAAGTTCATCATATGAAAGATGAGAGTACATATGTATACACACCCCTGGCAGAATAAAATCCTTACCACCCACATGCACCACTGTGCAAAACATGGGAAGCAGGTGAGAGAGGTTTCCCAGAATGGGGCAGAGAGATGCTGCCATGAGATGACCTCCTAATGAGCTGCTATGTAGAAAGGTGTTGGATGTAGGACTACCAACTTCATGAAATGAGGCTACACCACAGTCATTGCCAGGTTATGGAGGAACTAGTTAGAGATGAAATCTGGTAGGGCCAAACAAACAATTGAAAGGGTCTTGAAGCCTTCATAGGTTTACACAGGTATCTTCACTTGGGCTAACTATTTTAAATCTAATTTGGGCAAGTTTGCACATTTTATTATTGGCTATAGTATAGACAATCTCTTCAGATGTGTTTTGGAAAATATACTTTATTTCTAGTCCTTGGAAGAAGACACACATGTGCATGTATCCATGATATTGAGAATCCATGCATTAAAGAGCCAAAATAGGTCAATATTAAAATCTTATTCCTTCCTTCATCATTCTTGCCCTTCTCCTCACAGGTTTTTCTGAAATTTTTCTCATAAGAGTCTTGAACAAATCTTGTGCCTCTATTGATGAGTTGCTCATAAGAAAACTGCTTCCTGTCCCTTTCCTTAGACTGGGACCATTTTGGATAGAGGTGCTGATTGGTATCTCACCTGCTGCAGAACAAAAAAGATCTCTGTCCCTTGGCAATGCAAAAATGCCTACTTCAGGCATTGCCCATCTCAGTACAAATCTCTAGGCTGCATTTAGGGCTTTACCTACGTCTGCTTTTTCATACATCAACTTGGAAGGCTCTTCCAAAGCCTTTTCCAGACCTTTTCTTTATGGCCATTTTCCAAGCATGCCTAAGAAACATTCACAGACATATTTTTGTTGAGGACTTCAGTTCCTGATTCTTTCAAGAACATTCCATAAATAGAGATGGCTCCAGTTATGTAAAAACTGGTTAAATGAGAAAATGCCAGCAGATGGTGCTCAAGAATATGCAGCAGTGTTCTTGTACACTTTAAATGACTTCTATCATGGCATTTTATGCACAGCCTTCAGTCTCAAGAACCATACTCTAATGCTATTTTGAGTTTGGGCTGATCCAGAAACAGACATGAAGCATATGCTGTCTGAAAGTGCTCCTCCAGTCACCAAAGAGCATATGTTCAAGTACAACAAAAGAATTCACTTTCATTGGAGTAAACTTACTGGTAATCTTCTTTAAAATTACTAATCTGAGAACTCTTTGCTATAGAATACTATTATCCTCTTTGAGCAGAGACACACTGAGTTTCACAGAGTTTGAATGAACTAAACATCAGCTATTCCTATTTCTATGTCAGAGAGGCAGTTCTGGCTTCCTACAGTTTCACTATTGTGTTAAATATCATACCAAGTAGATGTAAATATTCTGAAGGGCATAATCTGGCAAAGAGAAGGAGATACCCAAATTTTCCTCATGATGTCATTCACACACATAAACACCTGAGTTTGTAGCTACATAGACTGTTATCTTTTGAAACTAATAAGAGTCAGCCACTGAGAAAATGTACCAACATCCATCAAAGGCAGAGCTGTTCAAGATCTGTGAAGCTCACCATGAGCTGAAGCACACAATGAAGAAAAACTCACCCAGCAGAACTCATGAACCATATAACCTAGCATGTGAAAACTGCAAGTGCCAGATTTTTAACAAAATGGAATTTCATAGGTAAAGTCTGGGTCTGAGCTTAAAAAAAAGCTTTCCTTCTTAAAAAGGAAAACAAAAGTCACAGAAAGTAATAGCATCAGTCAAGATAAAAATATGGGAAGGGAAAATATATCATGCAGTAAATTAGCTGACTTATTTTGTCTATGCAGTTAAAGACAACACAGTCTGCAGATCTAGAACATCTCAAACACAAAAATCAAGTTAAACAGTAACTCAGAGAAACAGAAATCCCATGATGATTGGCTGGTATTAGTGTTTTATCACATTTGATTACTGGATACTACCTTTGCCCTATGTCTTAAGCTTAATGTCATATTTCCAAGATGCAGTTCTTCGTGCAGTCAGAAGCTGGAAGTTATTGAAAACCAGAACAAACACTGAATGACACCATGTCAGTCTAAAAAACCTGTCTAAAAGTATCCAGAAAAAAAAATCTCCTGTACATTAACTCCCATAATTTATAAGAAATAATTCCTTTGGACATTGGTGATAAGGCACAGCTACTCTACAGCAATACTGAGAAGTCAAACAGATAGACATGTCCCAGTGGATGACTGGTCCCCCATAGAGTACTGCAGGTTCATTTAACTCCTGTCAGTACCAATACTACAGGAGCTCCCATGTCTTTATTTCCATCCTTTTTCCAATCTTGACCACTATAGTAAAGTTGCATGAAGATCTTGAACAGTGTTCACTTTTGCTTAGCTTTCCAATCAGGAAGCTGGTGGAGTCAGCAAGAGACAAAGAGTTGCTGATGCTCCAAAATTCTAAAATCTTCTATAATGCAAATTCCCAGAGGAATTACTCTTATGCTTTGTTTTAAATAGCTACTTTTTACACTCTAAGAATGGTGAACTGGATCAAGCCATAAAAACAAGACTTTTGATTTTGCTGTGCCAAATGGTATAAATGACAGCCGTGCTCTCAAGTGAAAGCTAAAATATTTATACAGTTACCCTTTTTTGCTTTAGCTGTTAACAGCCTCAGATAACATATCAGCAAATTCATAGTACCTGAAATCTGCAAAAATGCATCTTCACAAGTCTCCCTAGAAGCACCTGGGGAACCAAGTAAGATACTGCACAAGATGTGTTTGCCCTTTTGACTCTCTTCTGTACCACGGTCTCCTGCACTCACAGAATATGATAAAATGCTTCATACTATGCAATTTCATCAGCATTGATAAAATCAGTTTCATTTACAAAAAGTAAGTCTCAGTAGCCGTAATCGAAGAGCTTTCTGCTTCAGTCATTCTTTGCAACCACATAAAGGAAGCCATCTGGGTCACCACAGCCAAACAAATCATTTGATCTCCTGGATGAGCAAGTTGAAAGAGAAATCCACAGAATCAGCAGAATGTACACTCCCAATAGTGAAGTTTCTCAGTACAGCAGATGAATATTAGATTTAGAAAATGTAAAATTTGTATGCATTTGTAGAAATAAAGTTGTCTTTTATTCCACATAAAAAATAACTACTAAGCATTTTAATTGAATAATTTACAGGTTTCACTAGTGTTTCATGTGTATACAATTATAATCATTTAAGAACCATGGCTAGTATGTCAGCAATAATATATTGCTCTGCTGCCACATAGCTGTGATAGAACATAGGTAATAACTACCTTTTCTGTTGTGCTGGAAGGTGATGGTCCAGCAAGAGCTGGTGCCATCTCCTAAGCACTTCTGTCATTTTCACAGAGATCAGATACTTTGGATCTAGACAGGGAAGTTAACATTTCGCAGTGCCTCGTAAACTCATGAGAAACAAACCTAAACTGCCTTTTCATGCAGATAAGCTGGACTCCAAGTGTATAAAGGGTGCTACACAAGCAAATGATCTTCAAGCTCTCCCTGTTTCCATGGATAAGCTCACCTTTGCTGCTTTCGTGGTGACTAACTATGATGAACAAATAGTGAGCAGAAGATGGCTGTAAATGAAACCATTCTGTGGTTTGTAGCCACTTAGCACTCTCTGGACTACATTCTCTTGACTGTCTATATGATTCCCATCACCTCCTACATAACTGATCAAGGTTAATCTTTGCATCCACCACATTACAGATGCTAAGGACAGGCAGCAAGAGTAGTAAAGAAGCTCTTCATATGTTTCCTATTGTCTCTGGGTGACAAGCCAGTCAAATTTCATTAAACAGATGAACTCCTATGAAAGAGCAAGAAATACTCATGGACTTGGACAGTCACAACACCAATTGAGCAGTTTCATCAAAAATGAATAGTTTTTAAACGCAGGAAATTACCCATAGAAGTATAGAACTAAAACTTAATTTAAATAAAATCTACCCTCCTACTAAAGAGGTAATGAAAGAGAAGCAAAGATAAAAGATTAGCAGGAAAGTTGAGAGTGAAGGAAAAATCCTGAAGGACAGTGAGAGCACATACATATCCATCCAGTGCTGAAGAGGTCAGGAAAAGCATACAATTCCATTAACATCAAAGTCATTAGAGTATAACTGTTTGTCACATTATCATAGAGAACAGCAGACAGTGAGTTACTGTATTCCCTTGTACTTCATTCATTACTTTTTTGATAAATTCAAATTAAATGTATTCTAAATGCATTGTTGAGCAGAAATTAATCTATTTAAAAGTTAAAATTATACACATTACTGTGTAATTTGATTTGTGATTTTTTTCTGCTTTTTAATCTGAAAGACCATGTGTTAGGATGTCTTCTGCCAACTGAGATATTCCCTTTGAAACGATAATTTGAGGTACTTGACTAATTCACTTTCTGCCCTCTGATGGCTGTGCCATCTCTATTTAATTTTTGACTATCAGATTAGACTGCTGCAAATATATTGCTAAAGTGGTGTTCTAGTTTACAAAACTGAGAAAATATTACAATAGCCATATTCTCATATGGAGTTGAAGAAATGCAAACTAGAGCACGTGATAATGCATTTTAGCATTCTGAACTCCTAACTTCATCCTCTGGCACAAAAGTACATATTTTTCTCTTACATTAATAAATCTTTATAACAGCAATATGGTAACTCCAGGTGGTGTGGTTATCATAAGATAATCACTCCCCTAGAGGATGCTTCTTAACATCCCAGAGGTGATGATAACCAGGTCCCCGCTCATGCCTTATTGTTTATACGTATGCTGATGGCAGCAACTAGAAAGAATTCTTAAACATGAAGAGCATGCAGAATTAATCTGCACTGTCCATTTGTTAATTATAAAGGCAATGAACACCGCCAGTGAGCACCATCTACACTTTTACATTGTCATCATAATTAAAAAGTTTTAGTATGTGGTTTTGTGTTGCAACAACATCCATCAAAGTCCATTTCCTGACATGTGCAGCAGAAGCAATATGTTCCGCATAGGTTATTTCTGGAATTTTATATTACTTACTGTAATAGAGCCTTGTCATGCTACCTCTATTGCACCAAATATACTTTCCATGGATGTAGTGGCTTATTCCATTTTCTGGCTCAGACCCTGTCAAGCATGCACCAAGTGAATTTTGTTGCCAAAAAAAAAAAAAAAAAAAAAAAAGGATGAATTTATATAATATTCTGCAGAATGACTTTTGGACTTTTGGTTTTGTTTTGATGCACTGTAAAGATGATATTTGTGTCTGTCCTGGCCTCTGGATATCCATGAATATGCTTCTAGGAATAGGAAAACATTTCCTAAAGAAGTGGGCTACAGAAGGGCCACTAATGAGGATTCAACAGTAGTGGAAACTGTGTAAATTAATACTCCAGGTGCAAAACTAAAAAGTAGAAGGGGTGGAGGATGTATTGGGGTACTCATACTTGTAGTACAAAGCTAGGTAAGGTCACTGTAAAACAGTGTTTGCAGTTGTGGCTCATCTGAGCCCCAGCCATAGGCACCTACCTTTAGGCAGCACTAAGATATGAGCAGCCATATCTCTTTTCACTCTCACCTGCAATACACTTTCAAAATACAGTTCAGAAGCTTTTCCATGGAAACAGAAAGAAACTGCAGAAACACAGGCTTCCAAAGAGTTAACTATTTATAAAACAAATATTATTCATTTTATTGCTCTCTACAATACCTGAAAAGAGGTTGTAGTGAGAAGGGTGTTGGTCTCTTTCCCAACTAGTGATAGAACGAGAGGAAACAAGCTTAAATTGCACCAGGGGAGGTTTAGACTGGGTATTGGGAGAAATGTGTTTACTGAAAGAATAGTAAGACATTGGAACAGGCTTCCCAGGGAGGTGGTGGAGCCATCATCCCTGGAGGTGTTAAAAAAATTGTGTGGATGTGGTACTTCAGGACATTTAGTAGTCATGATAATGTTAGTTAGATGGTTGCACTATAATGTTAGTTAGATGGTTGCACTTGATGACCTTAAAGGTCTTTTCCAACCTTAATGATTCTGTATTTCTATTCTATGATCCAGCATGCGGAGGGGGAAATCTATATATATATATTTATATATACACCACTTCTCCCTTAC
>JAOEGS010008028.1:0-13592 GCA_025447755.1 Corythornis vintsioides
CAAAAACAACAAAAAAAACCAAAACAACAAAACAAACAAACAAACAAAAAAATAACCCAAAACACAACAAAACACAACAAACCAGTGCCTTGAAACACAGAAATTTATTTCTGTGTATTTCCTTCCTTATATTCAATAGGTTTGGTAACAAATGTTACTATTACCTCCAAAAATAACAGTCCCTTTTGCATTCCATAATGATCATGGAACATTGTATATATTTGAATACAAAAAGCTATTAAAATTCCAGAAAATAAATCACTTCATAGTACTTTTGTTTAAGCTGCCACTTCCATGGCCATTTCCTTATGTATAAATTAACATACGTGCTTATATAAGAACATGAATGAGAGCAAAACCAGAGGGATAAAGCCTCTTACATATAATCCAGGACAGCAAATCCTCTTTTATCCAGTACCTGGGATTTTTTCTTAACATTGCAGTGTACAAACAAGAATAATTTCCATGGTGACATTCAAACACACAAACAGAGACCATCTGCTATAAGATGTCTCATAACACTAGATTGTTTTATTATGAATGCAGTTAGTACCCTTAAAGTGACAAAACCAAAATCAAGAAACAGTCATCCTATTTATCCTTCTATACATAATAAAACACATTTAAACACACATGGATTTTTACTGTGATAAAACAACTCTTATGTCCTGATATCAAGATGCACTTACCTTCCTCTCTTTATTTCTCACCACAGTATAGGATTAAGTGACAGAATATGCAAAGCCTTTTACTAGGTCTTTAGAGATCTTTAATAGCTTTGCAAGAAAATGCTCCTTGTGCCCCTGTAAACTTTAATATTTACATTACTACCACTTACAAGTAAGACAAAAGCAAGTTTCACAGTAGACATAGACCCCTCCTCTCTCCCAGTTTTATGAAGAGAAAATGCTATCTAATTTCATTGCATACTTTGGGAAAGAAGCTCAAACTGAGTTTCCCTAAGCAAGGCAGAGCACACAAACAGAGGAGTTGAGAAAAGACTACTTACACTGGGAGTTGTGGTGCTGTAATTCCAAATCTTGATCTTGGATATACCAAAGTCATGTGACCGGGAGGGATTGCGGATAACAAAGTAAAGTTGGACAGGTGGATGGAAAGGGCACATCCAAAGGAAGCTTTCCTTCGTGATCTAAAAAACATGCACAAGCAGACTGTCACTAATACTCTTTCTCCTAAAGCAGGATATTTTAATTAACTCACTACTCCACAGAAAAACGTACATTGATTAGAAAAGTAATCATTTTCTAAAATCTACTACATTAAGATCAAAACCGTAACCTCATTTCAAAACAGTAAATCCGACTCTCCTGTCTGTAAGACAGCTCACAACAAAATGACAATTAGATAAAGGTCAGCTGCTTGCTGTCCCAGTAAGACATAAGCATGCTCACAAATGACAGGCAGACTGCCATGCTTTGGAACTGTGGGGTCAGAGTAAGCTCAGTTTATTTTAATCAAATTAATCAGCTTTGCAGGCATACAGGGGATCACTGAGCACAATGGCCACTGTAAAATCACTGGACAATTTCTTAAAGTGCATAGACTTTGGGTTTAACCTCTTAAAGGAAGAATCTTATATAATTTTATTTCTCAGCTTCTACTTTAATCAGGCTTTGCAAACAACCAATTTTGTTTGCAGATCTATCCCTTTGAGCTATATATAGGACTCTACACTTGAGATTTTCTAAGATATCCCAGAAAGTCCCAACATGAACTTTACAGACAACTGACAATCAAGATCTTTCAGAGTACTGAAGATTGCCTAATTCTGGGCATTGTTCAGAACTGCTACCTCTACATATGCAGAAAAGGAGAAAAATTATGTGTGGTAGCTCAGAAAGAAGCACAGAATAAAAAGTTTCAGAATAAAATGTTGAATATTAATATATTTCATGTAAAATGCTACTCCAAAACAGATATGAAGTAGGGCACAAAATAAATAGACATGCAGGCAGGTTTGATCCCTTCTATATATAAAACAAAACAAAAGGCAAGCCTCTTACCATCAAAGAAATGATGGCCAGCCCACAAACCAATGAGCCCAACTCCAATATTAACTTCAAAACTAGATCACGTTACTGAAGTCATACTATGAATAAGAATGTTTAACAAACTCATTTACTAAAGGCAGACAACATCTTATGAGCAAACCACCTCTAGACCTCTCAAGTCAGGACCTGATCCCTTAGAAATCAATAGGTTCTGATGGAGCCTGCAGTTTAATTATCACATATCCACATTGTAAGACCATAATCCCTGTCCCGATTGAATCTTCCTTGATGCAATACTTTTCCAGCTTCAAGAGAAGAGATTACAATGTCACAAATCAAAGAATACAATCGATCAATGAAATATAAAACCTCGTTATTTAAGAATAATGGGATATAAGTATATGAGAAATGCTGAGAGTTACAGGTTATGGCTTAATGAATATATTACTACATCATTTATAATTACCCAGAAAGTCCAGGAGTCACTTCTACTGAGTGTCTGCCACTCTTTATATATGGTATATAAAGGAAAATGGGTATTTATGACACTTAAGCTACAATTTGCAGGAGCTTGTAAGAAAGATGCTTCAAAATATTTTCTGGAAATAATACTCCATACTGAGTTTCTACTAAACTTCAAAACACTACATATTTGCCGTCTTTCTATTCTTATTCACCTTGCAAGCAGAAAAGTATCACTGGAATGAAATGTTAGAATTTATATTTTTTAATAGACTAAGTTATTTAGCATCCTCATCCACTAAAATCACACTATTTTTTACTAGAATCCTAGCTCTGAAGGCTAAGGAGACAATGAATGTGCAGCACAAATGAAATTATGGCTGTATGAGGGCCTATGGACATTTGCTAATCTCTTCAGTAGCATCAGAATTTCATACCAGTTATTGTCTTATATTCATAGCATGTAAGCACCTCATAACACCTCATCCTACTATCTCACAGATGAGCTACAAATTACTTATACTACACCATACATTTTTCTTCATCCCCTATCAAAAATTACCTACCTACACATTTCCATGATTCTTCCCTAGGTAAAAGGCTAACAAAGGGAAAGGAAGAAATAGGCATGTTTCCTTCTTAAGTTTACTTATTTCATATTAAGTATTTGGAAGAAGTTAGCAGTGAAACTCCTATACCTTTAGATCACAAGAATTACTTGGGTTTAGCATCAGATATACTGCAAAGATGTGAAATTCCTTGTCCTTAAAGTTTTATGATCTCATTCTGCAGATACTATGATTGCATTACATTACTTTAAAAACTGAATGTGCTCTTTCATCCAAGACAATACCACTGAGTTAATATATAAGGTGGCATAGAAGCTGTCTCCTTCCAGTTGCTCAGTGAGAAATAATAATCAAAATCTGAGCTAAAAAAAACCCTCTGAATACCAACATCTTGGACAGCAAACTTGGATGTGTTAATAATAAGAAATATTTGTACTTTTGTTTTGAATTATCAGATAGTTGTTATGCAAGTCAAGTTCAACATGCAATCTTCTTTCTAAAAAAAAAAAAAAAAAAAGAGTAGTATTATAATGAGAAATATTCACATCCAGAATTAAGCTGTCTTACATTTAAGTTCTTATTGACCAAGCAGCACAAATCCCCTGGGTTGTCAGCATTTCGAATGTCCACATCATGAGGAGACACAAAGATTTTTTCGTTGTATAAATCAAAGAATTCCACCTCAGTCAGGCCCACGTTTACTGGATTTCCCCAGTTAGAAAGAATTTCCATAGTCACATAAATGGCATCACGTACTTCCATACTGGTTGTCATCTGGACCAAAATGAAATATAGTATAAATATAAGTGACAATAAAACAATGTGGAACAAAGACTATAAGACTACAATACTGAAGAGTCAAAAGAAAAAAGTTTTCTAAGTTAAGGCTGGATGACTTCCTATCATTCTGGGTTCCACCAAATCTGCACCCCATCAACAAATAATTCTACTGCTGGGTAAAAGAAATTCATTTATCCCCCTTCTCACAAAGCCAAAGGAGAAAACAGCTTTCTGTTCTTGACCCGATTCCTTTGTTTTTCTGATGAACAAATGAAAAGTGATAAATCCCCTTCTCTTACCCCTGCCACAGGTTTATTAGTGGACACAGGGGCAGAATACAGACTATTCTGTATACTGGGAATAATCAGTTATGGTGTATATATATACACGCACCTTCTCTCTCAAAGTGGAATCTACTTCAGATTTGTCATCAGACAGGAAAATGCCATTTTCACAGGCACAATGGCTCTCAGGCTCCAGAAGGACTTCAAAAAGTTTATGTTGTCTGAAACAGACATGTTATTTTATGTGAGAATTCCTCATAATTCATGCACTTTTAAGAAAGAATTTAGAGGTGATAGGATGAACCTGCACACCCCACGGAAGAACCCCACGTACCCCCCACACTGAATGACAACAGTTGCAGCATCCCGCTTTAGATACACAGAGTTTGGTTAAAATACTGGGCTCCAGTTCTCAGCTGCTTCTGAGGTGGTCTGAGAAAGGAATACACAGGTAATAAATACAGAGGCAATAAATGCAATTAGAGTTGCCTGATTCACAGAGATTGGCCCAAGGCTGGAACTTTCTCCCCGATTTGCTACTCCTTCCATTAAGTCTCAGGTGCCTAAAGCTTATTAGGTACAGTGGTACTACACTAAACCACACCAGGTGGTATACTGAAAAATACTTCTTAAAGGAAGCTAGCCTTAAAGGAAAGAGATATACCTGCTTCCAAAAGGACAAACACTCTCAGCAGCTTTTGTGACTGCAGTCCTTGCCTGGCATTTTTCTGGAGGTTCAGCCATTGTAGAAACAACAGATGAAACAGAAAATGTCTTCTAAGTAAGAAAAAAATGAAAATATTTCATCCACAATGTTTCCCGTACCAATGAGTATCAATCTGCACGTCTGTAATAAACTAAGAGTTTGGGCCCAGCTCTGGTCTCAGCTAACCTCAGCTAATCCACAGCATGTTTAACAGAATTGCTCTTGATTTTAAATTAAAGAGCTGAGCTTAACATTCTAAATGGAAGAAAAACAACGTAGAAACGTATCTATTAAATATATAAATATCTGAAATCTCATTATATACCTTTGATAGGACTCAAGAGTTGACCAAAGCTTTGCCACAGGTCTACCTAGACTACCTCTCTCTCCAAAAAAAGGCTCATAAAGATATGTAAACACCAAAAAGCTCAGTTTTATTAGATTTATACGTACATATATATATATATAAAATAGTCACTACTGATAGTTCTAAGAGAAAACAGAAGAATAATCCTGCACTTCTTATTTGGGCTCTTCTTCTGCCTGCACCCTACTCTGTAAGGTACAGCCTGCCCCCTTTGTTATTTTTCCAAAGAAATTGTGGTACCTTCTGTCAGAGATACACTAGTCAGCACAGTTAACAACTAGTCAGATGAGGAGCGGGAGTTCCCTGTTCTTAGATCTTCTATTTCTATAATTTTTGAAGAGTAAGACAACTTTAAAAAGCATAGAAGTATTAACATGCTTTTTTAATATTAAAAATTCCACATTGTTATATATTAAAAATCTCAAAGGCCAGGTTCCACAATCCCTTAACTGTGTAAGCAAAATTAAATTACTTCTGGGAGATTATTTAGGTCAGCTTTAAGACTGAGAACTCACAGTAGGTTTCTGAAACTCCATTCCCTGCGTCAGGGTAGAATTACATCTATTTTAAGTCTGATTTCATTCTTTTTCATTTAAGCATAACAATATTACACTTAGTCCTAATTTTAGCAGGAAGATACATTATGTGAGAATATTCAAAGGAATTTGTTCTCTCAATTACAAAGCTATAAATATCTCAAAACCAGGAGAGGAATAAGTGCGAAAAGTTGACCTAGATGGTGAAATCATATGTAAGGTATTTTGCCTATAGAAGAAAGTTTTCACCTTTCCTTCTAACCAAAACTCCCCAGAAACCTAATGGCTCAGCAATGACAGGGGATACATATTCATCACTGCAGCAACTCAAAACTTTGGGGAGAATCAGCTTAGGTTACAGCAGTCAGTTGTCTTGGAAACTCTCTGAATTCAAATGAGACTCCAAAAATGTCTGGGCATATCTCTTCTCCTTCCTATAAAAACAAGTCTCCTGAAACAGAAGCAGAATCCATGAACATCATCCCTAACAGGTAGTCTTGTGTCATTTATGCTCAGATTTATTTTATGCAATTTTTTGTTAGGAGAACTGAATTACTAATTATGCTCAAAGTTTAGCTAGGGTTGTCAACACTAGAACTCCTTATTCTTTAAATGAGGAATATTGGTCTGATCTCAATCGGAAGGAAATTTATTTTTGTTGATTCTCTTGTTTATGAGTTTTTAATTATTTTTAAACATGGTTGTTGGAGATAAGAGATATACAAGCACTAGTGCAGAAAGCCCATAGGAGCTATGCCTCACTAAGAGGTGCAGTGTACATGACAGCTCTGCTCAAAAAGCAGAGCATCCATTAACAGGGAACAGTGTCCTTATTAATGAGTGCACTAGGAAAGTAGGATTTATTGGTATGGAAATCATACATTATCTGAAGAAGCTTTCAGAATGAAAATGGCTCAAATTGTCCTGCAGCTGTGCATTTGACTGTATGTCAAATATATATCTATATCTATATATCTATCTATCTATCTATCTATCTATCTATCTATATATATATATATATCTCATGTGACTGGCCAAATCAAGAGATGCTAGAAAACCACTCTATGGAAGAACAATACAAATTCTATTACACTTAAGAGACACCACTATCCATTAATACATAGCTTATGTTTAAAAGACCATAATTTGTGGGGGGGGGTTTGCCCTCTTCTGTATGCTGCCATACCTCCTCCGAGCTTGGGAAAACTGTCTGCCTTTGCAGATCCCTCTGTAAGGTTTCATTTTCCATTTGCATTGCTTTAACCACAGCTGAAACAGAGGGATCAGGATCCTTCTCACACAGAGTCTTTCGAGTTGCTGAAAGTGGTCTCTCTGGTCGACTTGATGGCCCTGCCACAAAAAGAAGGCAGGAATATTCATTTTCCCATACATACATGGAACATTACAACAGCACACATTTGAAGTGCCCAATTCAGTTACTGACACAAGGCCATCTTAGAGGTCTGCAACTATTTAAGTGAGGCTGAATTGACTCAATTTGTTTTAATATTAAGATTCCAGGTCACATCTACTTTAGACAAAAGCTGAAACAGTAACGTAAGAGGAGGGAGACTCAATAATTGAGAAATACAGTTTTTGTGCTTTCAGATTTTTTTTTGTACTTGTGCTGTTCCGATGTTTAATGGAAATGCCTTGTAACAGTTCATTGAAAAATAGGTCTATATCATTTCAGCACACCAGAATTTTTTAGTGTCACTGGGGTGTTCAGCTATTTTGGAGGAATCCCCAGAGTCGTCTAATATAACGAGGGGAGTTGGGAGTTTGCAAGGCAAAATAAGCGACCTTATCATTTAAGCAGTCATCAAAATGGCCATAGGCATCCCAATCTTCCCAAACATCATGGAGAAATAGAAACGTCACAGCCTATAAATAGGTTTAAAAGAAAGGAAATAAAATTTAATAAGAGGATCTGAGATTAGACCGAAAGAGAAGCACAGTGGTTACATTCAAGAACTTCAAATGCCAATGGAAGGAAAGAGACAGAAATTGTACAGGCATTTAGATTAAGTGAAAACACTGAAGAGCAGCCTGACATGGAAGTGAAGTGTTCTCAATGCTGCTATGAGGTTTACTAAGCAGGAGAGTAAAATGGCAATGGCTGTAACACAAAATGTAACTGGAAAAAGACAGGAAAGTGACAGCTGATCTGGAATTTGCATCCACACTCCTCAGGCCCCACACCATCTACACTCCATCTCTCCACAAGTGTTAGTCATCTATGCAAATACAGGGACAGAGTAGGGTCCTTCTTATTTTCCTGTACTATATCTGTACTCTGTACTGAAATTAAATTAAGGATTTAAAATGATAGCTGGACAGAAACTGTTCTACTAGAAGAAGAGCCAAAATAAGCCTTATTATAACCTGAGAAAATGCTACATGCATCTTTGGAAAGTGGTCAAAGCAAGCATCTGCTCAGACAGATGGTGAGCAAGGGTCTCAAAAGCTACAGAGGATTTATTCTGAAGCTAAAAAGAATTAGCTGTTTCTCCTCAGTTTGGTTTTCTGCCAATTAAGAAACTAATATTTTGACTTTTCAGAATCCTCAGCTTTATTGCTTTCTTGGGACACATCTGGATCTCACATTTTTGTAAAAGTGTCTTAACCAGAGTAGGGTAAACTTCATCTCAGACCTATCAAAGCCCATGGTCATCAGACTTTTTCAATTAAGGGCTGTGCTGAAATAACTGTAGCCATTAATTCAGCTCCTAGAGTTGGGGATGGTTTGATTTTTTTTCCCTGCCAGTGTAAAGATCACATCTTATCAGCAGAGTTCTAGAATAAGCATCATTGTCTTCCAAATGGTGTCTCCAGTCCAGGGAAAACATTTTCCAGTATGATACTAGATACCAGCATATCTATCCAACACTGGAGACTGATCTGCAGCATTCAAGGTGTAGTTCAAGTACAGTCCCAAGCAGCAAGAGAGCTGGTTTCGCTGTGCTGTGGAGAATTATTCCTTTAGTGCTATAAATGCATTATGCTAAAACCTTCCAGCAAAGTGTGAATTTCTGATTTTTAGAAGACACCTTTCTGTTAATACCACAGGGAAGAGATCGCCATGAGGAATGTGAGAAGTACAGAGCAAGCATAAGGATTGAAAGGGAGAGGAAGAAATCTTACGCAGTAGAAGCAAAAAGAGAAGAAAGGTAGCCACAACACAGCAGAAGACTATAGTTTACAGGCTGTTGACCTTCTCTCAGTTTTACGTAAGTCAAAACACTCAAAGTTGTAAAAACAACAACCAAAAACCTGACAAACACAAACAAAACCAAAACCCACCAAAGCAAAAAGAAAAGGACAACAGCTAAGAAAAGTCACATAATAATGTCTGTGCTGACATTACAACTGAGTGATAGTGGTGGGGGGGGAAAGGCATAAAAACCTCTCATTAATGACGTTATATATTCTTATTTCTTACTGGAACAGCTTCTTTCATATCTTTCCTGGGGCAAAAATTCAGCAGAGAGTGGCCGAGTGATTTTATTTTTTACCACAATTGGTCTGACAGGAATGTAGATTTCAGCATTACATTTTCTTTTTGCTGAGGGAACTTGTAGTGACTTCATTTCTGCAAGATAGTAAGGGAACATAAAAAAAAAAAAAAATTAAAAAAACCCAAACCAACTTCAGAGATAGCTAGGAGCAGCCAGCGGGGAAAACTAAAGTATTCCCATTTTAATTTTGGTGGCATAGTTAAAGTGATAACCTCCAGCCTCCCTCCCTTTCACTGATACTGTTCTACTGATGCAGAAGTACATATACATGGCTTGCAATTAGAGAAACAAGATTAAAGTACATCATTATAAGGTACCCATACATCTCATCTGTACCAGATATTTACCTGCATTACTGTGAAGAAAACCAAAAATAAAAAAAACCTCCCAAGTCACTTCTTAACATTGTTATATCAAAATTAATTCTTAAAATACAGGCTAAAATGTCTTATTTTAAAAGGGGACAGGGTTGCCTAGTGTAGTTCAGAAGAATATTTCACTTTTTCATTCAAGAATTATTAATGCTTCCATTGTTTGCACCACAGTTTTGAACATTCTCTCACAAAAAAAAAACCAACAAAACTGTACTCTCCCAAAGATCTTGTTCTCACTATTGCTCCATCTCTTGTTCCTACCTCCTCTTCTGCCACCTCTCCCCATTCACACTACTGTCACCTCTATGATAATGAGTGGAACACCTTTATTCAGTTTGCTCAGAGATTGTTCCTCTTAAGTTAATCAATAAAGGAAAAGGAGAGAGAACAAAGGAAAAAGGAAAAATAAGAAAGAGACAAAAGAAAACCCAACCCAAAACAAATGAATGTACCTGAAATGAGCAGGGGTATGGAATTCTGAGAAATACTGACTGTAGGTCAAGGTCTGGTTTCTGCCTGAATTCTCTGCCTTTAACAAGCATCTTTGAGACCTAGTGACTGGTTTGGGGCTTTGACACCAAGATCTCCAGGGCAGAGGACCTGACAAAAAGAAGTGGCTCATCGCCAGAGAGATTTGCTTTCTCAAATTCATACATCTTTTACCAGGGCTCAGTAGCACACATTATGACATCATCGAGCACCGAAAGTGGGATATGGGGAAGTTGAGACCAGGCAGATTTGGTTGCCTGGATTACTGCAAAAAAAGTTCAAAAATATATTAAAAGACTAATAATCTCATGAGATATCTCACGGACAGTCTGAGACAATCTTAGTTCAAATGCCTAGTCCTGTTGTGCAAGCACTTGAACCAGGGCTATATCTTTTTGCAAAAAAATTCTTAATGTAAGAGGATAAAAGTATCCCAACTCAAGATTAAAACAACAGGTTTGCTAAAAATATGAAAACTCATGAGACTATGGACTAGCCATTAATGATTAATCAACAGCAATTCCCTTAGAAGTAACATACTCAAAGAATTATTATTATAATACTGTAGTAGTGAATAACAGTCTTACTGCTTTGATCCTGGTTGAACTCCAGCATACTAAGTGCAGCAGAATCAAGACCAGAGCATCTCCCAGTATCCTGATGTTCAGAATCTTCTTTCTGTAATGATCTACTGGTATTCAACTGAAGATCTCCAAAGCTTGTAATTGTTTCCTCAGTGGGAGATGATTCTGAAAACACATCCTCTTCAATAGAGACATCATCATCATCATCATCACTAAGAGTGTCTTCTTCCATCCTTTTCTCTTCTATACCGAGTTGCAAAATGCTTCTTAATTTCTGGTACAATTCAAACAGATTTGTCAGAAAATTCCAAACCTGTATTTTAAATAAACTAATGTGGCTGCTTCTTCCATAGGAGAAAGAAAAATCTTCTCGTGAACTCAGAGCCACGATGCAGCTAAAAATATTAACATTCCTATGTCATGCTTTCATTTTTCTCATGAGAACTTGTAAAGAAAAATCATCCTACACTCTTTTGTCCCATCTCATCAGAATACTTTCAGGAAAATTCTGTAGGCCATTTATGTGCAGAAGTAATTTTTAGGAATAAGTTACAAACAGGAGGCAACTAATGGCAAGGGCAAGGACATATTCTTTCCAGCCTCACACAGTTAGATTATCATATCTTTTTGCTTGCTGTCTGAAGACTAGCTGCAATCCAGATTGTCCAAATACCTTCACAAAAGTGCAAAGCTATACAATAGCAATGTTTTTATAAGCAACTGATGATAATAGTCCTGTCCACATCCGTACTACAACAAAAAAAGGGTAGAAAAGAATTGTGGTCTAATGGAGTCAGCTTCCAGTTTACACAGATTTCTTAAGTGGATACACTGTAACAGGATTTTATGTAATAATTAATGTGTTTTGAAACTTACTGTGGTAAAACCTGTCCTGCCTCTCTCACCATATGCCTCAAACAGCATAGGCAATTCTGGAGAACCTTTTGTTTTTATGAAAGCAGAAGGAAAATATCTTGCGTATCTTAAATGTTCATTGTTCCCCACTTTGTTGCTATTAGAGTTTTGAGGTAAGTATAGGTCAGCAAGCTGTTCAAGTAAAATTAAAAACCATGGTATCTTGGGTACAAATGAATGATGGCAGTATATGATCAGTTGGCAATGAAAGTTGCAAGCTGCCCTTCTGCTACAGTTTACATGTTGGGAAATCCTTGTTGATAGAAACATACTACAAAGAGCCAACAAACTTAGGTTCAAAAAAGGGTCTATAAGCAACCTGAGGCTTGATATTGAGCAGGTCTTTATGACAGTCAAGACTAATATTTCAAGTTATTTGACAGGGAATTGTAGGGCTTTCCTTTTCATTTGAAGCCTTGTGACACCTGTGTTGTAACAAGACATTTAAGAAAACACACTGTGGCTTCAGGTAAACCAGAAGCATTTCCACCTGGGATACAAAGAAAATCGAGGGGGTGGTTTAAAATTATTAGCTTGCTACTTACCCATAAATTATAAACATCCATCACAGTAAACATGTCACTGGTTTATAAAGAAAAAGAATCATAAGTTCAAAAGCAATATAGGAAAAATTATTTAAGCTAGAGAAATATCCTTGGGAAGTTTGATGTCAGCAATAAGACCTGTAGATAGTTTCACATATAGATGCTGATCCACTACCCCATAAAAGTTTATTGATATTATTAATTGGTTAGACAGAAAAACATTCATAAATTTCTGTTCATTTAAAATTTTTTTTTTAAGGACAGGACATTTGTGAAGTGTGCTAGAAGAAGCTGCAATTAGGAACCAAACAGAAGGCTGAACTGTCAAACAATTGAGTCAAAAAAAATAACAACCCTCGATGGAAAGCAATTGTATTGATTATAATAGCTTTACACTTTACCTTTGGCTATGTAAAACAATGGGACAATAATTTTAGCATGATTATTTTAAAACTAGCATAAATTCAGAAAAAATGCTGTTCAAGTTTCCTATAACCCGACAGTCAAAAGTGACATTCATGTGGACAACCATTAAGAGAATGGAGTCTCCATGGTTCCATCCAGAGATGATACCCAACCTTTTAAAATTAGTACTTAAGTTACAGCATTGTTAACTCAGATTAGATTTTCAAAGTAGATTTTCTTTTAATTCTTATGTCATGATCTCATCAATGCAAAATCATCCAGTGAAAGGCATGCTGTATACTGGGTTTGTATGCTTTAGACAGACCTGATATCAGGACCTGTTCACATTTCAATTGCCTCTACCACGAACAACAGAAAGCAACTGCTGATTGTACCTGGGAGTGAGGGAGAGAATCATCACCATCTGTCTCCACACTCAAGCTTTCATAAGGTTCAAAATCCTCAGAGTACTCAAGGGGAGGTTTAAGGCAGAGTTTAGCCCCTTTTTCTGTTTTAATCCTCACCATTTTCTGTTAAAAGAAGCATTCAAAGAAATCAGGCATCTTTTGTGCTGTCAGCAGTACAAAAAGAACAATAATCACATTTTAAATGACAATATCTTGATCAAGCAATGCTTTTTCTCTGTTCCATGGAAGGTGTCTGTACTCCATGAACTCACCTTTGAGTCCCTGCATTACGGTTTAGCTGCCCTAGGCAAACTCCCCACCTGCTGTTTCTATCGACAGAACAGGCCTGGATCCCCAGTCAGGGATGTCCTTGGACATCCATCAAGGGCAGCTGCTAATCAAGTAGGATGATTATTTGGGTAACATCTCATTTTTTTCAGAATTTGCATTTGTTTTGTTAATCAAGTCATATTCCTTGACAGGTTAAGTCAGATCCTTCTTTAGGCCAAAAGAAGACAAGACCATTGAGGTTTCTCCACAGAATCACAGAATGTTAGGGATCGGAAGAGACCTAGAAGATCATCTAGTCCAACCCCCCTGCCAGAGCAGGATCACCTAGACCAAGTCACCCAGGAACAG
>JAOEGS010008029.1:0-44149 GCA_025447755.1 Corythornis vintsioides
CTGCGCTGCCATTGGCGCGGCCGCCGCCGGCCCCGGCCCCCGCCGCTCTCTCGGCGGGCACAGCCGTATAAGAAGCCAAAGGGGGCTGCGTTGCGAATCACAGCTGCACAACGAGCGCTGGAGGCGGCAGCTACAGCGGAGACCTGGGTTTTTCTCGTACGCTTTTTTTTTTTTTTTTTTTTTTTTTTTTTTTTTTTTTTTAAATCTTTTCCTCCTCCTTCCTCCCCCTCTTCCCTCCCCTTCCCTTGCGCTGCCGGAGCCAGCGAAAACTCCCGTGCAAAGCGCAGCAACCGTCGCCAAATAACCAGTACGGTCCCCCGGCCGCCTGCTCGGGCTGGAAAGTTGCGGCAGACTCCGGTGCTCTGCACGGCGGGGAGAAGGCTCCGGACTTACAAAACCCAGAAAGGGGCACGAGCTGCTTAGACGTTTTGCACCGTTCTTCTTCTTCCTGCACAGACTCGAAGGCAGCATCTTTATTTTGTTTTGCTTTTGCCTTTCCTGCTCCTTTCTCCTTGCGACCGGGTGTCTTAAGTGCCAGGAGCTGCCGCAGCCTGCGGTGCGTTGTAAACGCTGATACAAAAAGACAGGAGACATCCAGGCGGCCCGGGGTGCTGGTTCGTCCTTGGCTTTGTTGTTCCGAACTGAAGAAGACCCAGAAGCCGGGAGAAGGAGGCGGAGGTGGAGGGGGAGCAGAGGAAGCGAGGAAGCAAAGCCAAAGTTGATTTGGAATAAGGGAGCGCGGCCAGTCTCTGCCAGGCTGCGCGCTGGAGTGAGATCTCCAGCCCCCTCCGCCGGGAGAGGTGCCCGCAAGACAGCGATGGCTGGAGAGCTCAGCATCGGAGCCGAGCTGCCCACTAGCCCCCTGGCCATGGAGTACGTCAACGACTTCGACCTGATGAAGTTCGACGTGAAGAAGGAGCCTCTGGGCAGGAACGACCGCTCGGGCAGGCACTGCACCCGCCTGCAGCCTGCTGGCTCCGTCTCCTCCACCCCCATCAGCACCCCCTGTAGCTCCGTACCCTCCTCACCCAGCTTCAGCCCCACCGAGCAGAAGACCCACTTGGAGGACCTGTACTGGATGGCCAACAGCTACCAGCAGATGAACCCTGAGGCACTGAACCTCACCCCAGAGGATGCTGTTGAAGCCCTCATTGGGTCCCACCAGGTGTCCCAGCAGCTGCAAGGCTTTGAGAGCTTCCGGGCCCACCATCACCACCATCATCACCATCACCAACACCACCACCAGTATCCTGCAGTCACTCATGAAGACCTGGCCGGCAGCGGGCACCCTCACCACCACCACCATCATCACCACCAGGCCTCTCCTACTCCCTCCACCTCCTCCAGCTCCTCCCAGCAGCTCCAGAACTCACACCAGCAGCATCCCCCCTCCAGCAGCGTGGAGGACCGGTTCTCGGATGACCAGCTGGTCTCCATGTCTGTGAGGGAGCTCAACAGGCACCTCCGAGGCTTCACCAAAGACGAGGTGATCCGCCTCAAGCAGAAGAGGAGGACCTTGAAGAACAGGGGCTATGCCCAGTCCTGCAGGTATAAACGTGTCCAGCAGAAACACCATCTGGAGAATGAAAAAACCCAGCTCATTCAGCAGGTGGAACAGCTCAAGCAAGAAGTGACCCGGCTCGCCAGAGAGAGAGATGCCTACAAGCTCAAGTGTGAGAAACTTGCCAGCAACGGCTTCAGAGAGGCCGGCTCCACCAGTGACAACCCATCTTCCCCTGAGTTCTTCATGTGAGTGCTTAACAAAAATAATTGAAAAAAACAAACAAAAATACCCAACCCCCCAAACCTGACCCTCGTCACCTACCCCCCTGATCCTATCCTCCTCTGACATCTCCATCCATCTGTCTGCTTGACTAGAGGGAAAGAAGGAGAGAAAAATAGAGACTTGATTTTATTTTTTTTTTTTTTTTTCAGCATCCAGTCTTCTAGAGTAGCTGTGGGAAAAGTAGGCTGGGGGTGGGAACGGGAGAGGTAATGTGCAACTTTTTTACTTTCGTTTGCAAGTTAGAGATGGGGACAGAGGCAGAAGTGAAGGGAAGAAGGACAAGTGAAGCATTTTACAGATCGCTTGCTTTCAGAACGAGATGGACTTTAAGATAATAAAAAAGGACAATG
The DNA here is from genome assembly GCA_025447755.1 of Corythornis vintsioides. NCBI lineage: Eukaryota > Metazoa > Chordata > Aves > Coraciiformes > Alcedinidae > Corythornis > Corythornis vintsioides. The sequence continues at coordinate 2,137 of JAOEGS010008029.1, forward strand.
AACAAGCCATCTATAACATACTGCCTGCTTGGGAACAGAGAGGACATACACAGCACCATCTCATGCACAATTTACCTGCTTGGAAAAAGAGAATAAATTAAAAGGACAATATATGCAAACTCTTCATATATTGCCTGCTTTGAGAAATAAGTTACAGGACTCAGATGAGACATTCAATCTAAGAAAAGAAAGAATGAAAGAAAGAAAGAAAACCTCATCAGTTTTATTGCCTGCTTGATTATATAGAAAAATACGAAAATCTGCATTAAAAATATTAATCCTGCATGCTGGACATGTATGGTAATAATTTCTATTTTGTACCATTTTCTTGTTTAACTATAGCATGTTGATTGTCGATCATAGATTTCTGTTGTTGTTTTGTTTCATTGATAAGAAAAGCATCACAAGTTATCAAACTTTTTACTGCTTGTGCAGTTTTGTTTGTTGTTTTTCTCTTATTTTTCTTTTATGGTTGTTAGCTTGTAAATATCTGCTACTTCAAACCACACAGGAGTAAAAAAAATAAGCCAACACAAAAAAAACCCCAACATTTCAGCAGGCTGGTTATACGGTTTGTTTGGTATTAAAGAGATACTTAAGGAAAAAAAATTTAATGGGCATTTTGCATTAGAATTTTAAAAAACCCAACAACCTTTTGTATATCTGGTGCACTTTTAATTTGTGTTTTGGTTTTTTTTTGGGGGGGGGGGGTGTTGTTTTGTTTCTTTTTAGTTTTCATTTTGCTTTTTGTTTGTTGGGGCAGAAGGAAAAACGCCTGAATGGTACTGACAAACCTGAACTTAACGGGGGAAAACTCTCATCGGTCACTAGAGCCTAATCCATGCTTTAGAGTGGCAATGAAGCTCTTCCCTTCAGGACAATTCCCAGCCTGGAGTGGTGAGGCTTGGCCATATAGTTTCCCTTCTGATTGTACGCTCAGGAAGCGAAGGATGGACAAGATACTAGTTCCTTTTAAGAAACAACTGCCCCTTCATTTTCGGTAAATAAATAATTAAAAAACCCTCCTAGTTAGGAATCAGGTCGCAACAGTAGCGAGGGCTCGGTGTTGCCACTGAAGTTCGGTTTCTGAATGGTAGCAGCGATCAGTAGGCTGGAAAAGCATATAAAACTAAAACTTTTTTAAAAGAAAACATACTTCAACTTTTAAGTGTATTCTTTTGCAATGATTTGTAATCTGCTTCTCTGCTTCCCTATGCAGCGAGTGAAAGTTTTAGTCAAAATTTATTTGCAGTTGTATAGTAGTAGTAGTAGTTTGGAGTCTTATGGGTGTTTTGTTTTTGTTTTTGTTTTGTTTTGTTTGATTTTTTTTTTTTTTTTTTTTTTCTCCTGCAGGTCAGTAAAAGGATTTACGTTGCACTGACAAAAATGCCAAAATGAAAACTTATTTTTTAGTTTCCTTTTAGGATAGCTGGCACTGCTGGCCGGATGCATTTTAAGTTTGTATTAGTTTAAATTAACAGTAATAACAAGATTGTAATGAACAGCATGGTGCTTGCCGTTTTAAATATTGTGGATATTAGTCATGCATCAGAAAACGATCTTTGGTTTTTACTGATTCAACTGTGTTGAAATCAAAACATTGCAGCAGCGGAAAAAAAATTGTTTTTATTTCATGTAAAGTTCTGAAGGGATCAATTTCAAATCCTGCTTATGATATGAAAAATATTAAAAAACCTGGTCTATTGTAGTTTTATTCAGACTGGTTTCTGTTTTTGGTTTTAAAAATTGTTTCCTATTTTGCTTATTAAAGTCATTGAAATGGCATTTCTTGGAGGGACCTGCTCTCTGACGTCTCGTATTCCGGAGAAGGAAAAAAAAAAAAAAAAAAAAAAAAAAGAGGGAAGCTTTGGGACCCTTCTCTGCCCTCGCAGCGCTGCTGCCCATCCCAGACAGGGCAGCCACCCGGTCCCCCTCCAGACGCCCAGCGCTGGGTTCTGCACAGGGGGTTGCGAAGCTGCTTTGCCCACCCGGTACCTGCTGCTGCCCGCGGGGTAGGACCTCTCAGCCTTGTCCCTTCCCCCGCTTTGCTTAAATATAGCCCGTGACAGCGGGGGAGCATCCGAGCATCCGTCCGCCATCTCCCCCGACTCCCGCCGGGAGAAGCGGTGCGGCGGGAGCCCCAGGCCGGGCCTGGCTGCAGGCGGGGACTCCCCGCTGCAACCCGGTGCGAAGCGGGACCCTCTGGCCTGAGCTGCAAGAGGCGGGAAACACTAAGGGCAGGCACCTTTTATTTTATTTATTTATGGTTTGGTTTGGTTTGGTTTTTTTTAAAGGAGATGATTTGGACAAGTCTGTCCCTTCCCCCGAGGGTTCGGGCTGGCCATTCACCTTCCAATTCTCCATCTGCACGTTGTATTTATTCCGGTTTGTTTTTTCTTTTTTTTTTTTGTTTTTTTTTTTTTTCTTTAACAACGAGCAGTTTAGAAAACTCTTGAGATGCGTGTGAAGAAGGGGCCAGATCTCCCGCCGCAATACCCCAGGGCTCAGCACCTCGCAGCCCCCCCCTCATCCATCAGCTGCTTTCAAGTCAGATAATCGCGCAGCTCCCTAAACCGCTGCCATAGGACATTATAAATTGCCCCCGCTACTCCCGTAGGTGCGGCAACGGAAGCCCCACAACCGGGTCGCAGCATGTCTCTGCGCTGCTGCTCTCCAAGTGTGAAAACCGTACTGGACATTAAATACCTCTTAAAAACAAAATGCAAGGTGCTACACAACCAAAATTAAATAATCTCCCTCCGCCCTGTTCCTCTTCCTAGTGAGCTGTCAGCATAAGGTGCGTTTGGAGGACGAACTGTTAAGAGGATTGGGGGGGGGGGGGGGCGGAAACACCAACAAAAAAAACAAGCACAGCAACTTTAAAACAAAATCTCCTCTTAAATCCCAGCCGCATCCTTGCTCCATCAAGAGACAGCTGGCCAGCCGCTGGGCTGGGGGAACTTGGAAAGGACCGGGGCCCGTCCCAGCCCCTCGGCTACATGAGTCAGGCTCGGAGAACAAACTCGTACCCTGTTGCCCTTCAAAGGGGGGTACAGGAGTTTGCAGAGGAAAAGGATGAGAGCGCCTGGCTTTCTCTGTTTAGCCTCCCCCCTTGCCAGTAAATGCTATGGCTGCAGAAAGCCTGAGAGGAATATTGTTTGTGGGAACTGCCACCGCATATTAATGTCCCCTCATGCATGCATTGAATAAATCACTGGGGCTAATTGAACAACAACAACAACAAAAATAGGAAAAACAGGCCTTAGAAAAGCCCTCCAGATTCCCACCGCAGAACTGTGTCAGCGGCGGGGCAGAGCCGACCCGCTGCTTGGCCAGGGTGACTGAAACAGCCGGTGCCTTTTCAGCGCCCGGTCCCATCTCAGAGCTTTAATTTATCCCTTTTAAAATAAAAGAAAAACGCAAGCAGGCACCATCACGGGCATAGCTCGTGTGCTGGTGGCACATGGATCAGCAGGCGCTAGAAAGGAAGAGCCCTACCCCGTGGGATGCTGCAGAGCGGGGCCCCGGGCCATCGGCTGCCCTCCTCCTACCCGGGAGTCGGCCTAGGTTGGCTCTGAAGGGGGCTCTGACAGGTCGAGGGGGGGGCAAAAACTGCCCGCAGCTGTGCTCGGCCCGGCCTGCGGCTGGGCAGGGCTCTGTCTCTGAGGCCCCAGAGACGGGCAGCCAGGCGAGTGTCGGGAGAGAAGGGCCTGATTGACCCCCACCTCTGCCTGCCCTTCCCCGTGAGCAGCGAAGGGTGATCCCGTCCCGGCTTCACTCGCATCTTGCCATCCCCGATCATTGACTGATCTCTCCTGCGGTTCACCACTGATACAACATAAAGGGCTGCTGTCACGGAAGTCAGGGGCACGATGGAGAACGGTTTCTTGAAGCAAAAGAGAAAACGAGACACCCCCTTCTTTCCCCGCCCCCCCAGGACCGTCCTACCCGCAGGGAGCTCCCCCGGGTGTGGGGGGCTGTGTGGATCAGTTCAGGCCTCCCTCCCGGAGCTCCCTGCTTGCCTCCTGGAGCTCAGCGGAGAAGCTGAGTGTCAACTGCGGGGGATAAAGCATCTTCCCTCCCCAAAACCTTATTCCCTCTCTCCGGACGTGCTGCTCTGCGTGTGTGTCCTCTGCCCGTTTTTGAACCACATCTCCCCATGCACATCCCGGTGCGGCACCTCCAGGCAGCCCGTACTCGTCCTGGGCTCGAAGGAGGCCGGGAGGCTACAACTGCTGTCGCGTAACGGAACTCTGGCAGTGCCCACAGATGACACGACTCGGAAGGGCCGAGCGCTGCCCACCTTCGGTTCTGAAAACCTGCCCTCGAGGCTCTACGGAGCAAAAATGCTGTAAAATTACTCCAAAAAGAGCTCGGTGTAGCCAGGGAGTGGCCCCCAATCCCGACCCGCTCCGCAGCGTCGGGGAAGATGTGGTCGGAGTGCCAAAGAGACAGGACCGCACCCGGACTGGACCGTGCATCCCAGGCCGGAACAGGGCATCGGGTTCTCTGAGGTATGTTGGGAGCAGAATCCCAGGGTCTTTGCAGCCAGCACCGGTCAGAGCCCGCCGCGAGCAGCAGTGCGGGGTCAGGCTGGCTGCCCTTCTCATCCGCGGGATGGGAGGGGTGGCGGGGGAGAGCCCGGTTTGCACCGGATGACGGTTCCCTGCGTGATTTCGTGTAGTACAGGAGGACGATTCCCTTCAGTGAAAATAATATAATTTTGTTTAATCTCGTAGTTTTCCAAGAGCTGTTGCCAACAGCTGTAGTGAAAACTGCACACACACACCCGCCGGGGCAGAGGAGACGACCGGCTACGGCTGGTCCCAGAGTTAAACGAGATGCTCAGACAGAAAACACAATTGCCCCCCCCCCATACCCCTCCCCCCGCCTGTTCCCCTGTACTGACACAAAACTCACAGACTCTGTCTGCCAACCGTCTAAGAGACTCTTCAATATTCTCTTCCCTCCTTTCCTCCAGGAGAGAGTATATAATTGTCTTTAATTCCAAAACAGAAAAATCTAAGACTAAAAAAACTTTTTGAACTAAAGATAGAAACATAGCTCTGAGACTTTCCAGAGATGCTGGGCGCTGATGCCAGGTTGCAGATGATTTGCTTTATATTGGGGTGGGCAGGTGAGATGAATTATGAGGATGAGCCAGGGCTTGCGAGATAACTGTTCCCAGCTGTTTTCGAGTTTGTTTGGGGTTTAGTTTTTTTTTTTTCTTTTTCTTTTTCTTTCATTTTCCTTTTCATTTTCTTCTTTTCTTTCTCTCTTTTGGTTTGGCGCCGTGCCCGCCTGGCTCTGGCAGGCTGGTTGGTGTCAGTGATTGACAAACCAAGGTCAGGGAAGCTCTTCGGGGCTGCGGGTGTCGGATTTCGGGGAGGAGAGATAGCACGTCCCCAGCGCTCGGGAGAGCCCCTCCTGGATCCTCCGCGGCAGCGGGGCCGGGGAGCGCGCTGAGCTCCGCGGGGCTGCGCTTCGGCCTTTGTCCGGAGCCCGCGGCAACGAGCGAAACGCGGATCTGCTCCGCGCCCCCCGGCTGCCAGCATCCTTCCTGCCGGTGCTCCGGCTCCCGGGCTGTCTCTTTTTTTTTTTTTTTTTTTTTTTTAATGTTAACGTCAAGCTTTTATTTTATCTCCTCACAGCGAAAGAGTATTTCCCCACCATCGAGAAGGAAAAAGATATTCTGTTATTTATTTGGACAAGTTTCAGTTATTTTTAATAATCATTATGTTTCACTCCATTGAGGTTACAGTACATCTACAGTTATGTGCACACACACACACACACACTCTAAATAGCTTATTGCATAATCCTGCGTAGCATGTTCAGTAATGTAGCATGCAGCAGTCTAATAGGATCCCACACTGGACTTTTGTTTTATGCAAGAAGAAGAAGAAGAATGGGGTGGGGGGAGAAGTTCTCAAGTGTTGCATTTTCTTGTTTTTTTAAATGGTGTCTTTCAGTAGTGAATTCTGAACGCTGCATGAGGTACTGCAAAACGTTTTCTTGGTTTGGTATCCAGGACAGGGAAGAGACTGTTTATATGTGCGAGCTGGTCCTGTGCATCATGGTGTGTGGAAGTGTTAGAAATGGATTGTGGTGTACTTGAGACTTAAGGTACTGCAAATCCTTTGCTTAAACACAATTGCTCTGATGAGGGCTTATTGTATTTACAGGTTTGTCACAATATGGTTAGAATAAACACTGCAGTAAAGTGGGGGAAAAAAACCAACATTCCACACAAAGAAAATGACATGTTTTCCTGTTCCATGGAGCCTACTCTTAGGTTTTAGAGATAGTTGTCCTCTGCCATGTTTTATTTCCCCTTTTATGGTTTCACTGTTTGTCTTAAGGCACAGATTCAAAACACTGCATTTCCACTTTATACATGTGTTCTTTTAAAATATTTGTTTAGATAAGGAAACCAATGCTAAGTGTTCTCACTTGAAAGAAATTAAATATATAGAATGATAAGCTGCTTCTAAAATATATAAAAAACACTTAAATTAATAATAAGAACTTGTTCTGAGGCAAATTCAATTTTACTTCCTATTATGCAATCTTTGCATGTAAAGTTGCTTTAATGCAAAATAACATCTCATCAAAAATTCTGTTTTATTGGTATAAAAAATTTATGATATCCTGAGGCATGAGGGGCAGAGAGCAAGGTGGGAAAGCTGTGTCCTTCTACCAAGTTTAGTGCTTTCTTTAAAGAAACATTTCAACTTATTTCTCCTCCTTTTTTACTCCTTTTTGGAGACAGTGGGCAAAGGTTTGAACCAGAGAAAACTGCACTGACAATGTTACCATGCAACTCCAATACACCATTTTGTTAACTGTACCCTCTTTGCAGACTCCTGCTTTCACTGTAGCACTAGGAGATACTAGGACATGTCCACACAACTACAGCGGTGGGAGTATTTCTAAACTTGGTTGTTTTCATTTGGTATCACAATAATACGTATGTATGGCAAATAGACGTGCCTATAATAGATTTTGAAGCCTGTAACCTCCCACCAAAAAAATACAGAGATCTGATTTCTGCTCTAGCCTGGACTTCCTACTAATAAGACTTCATCTGTTTCCAGAAAGGTTCTCCTGGATTTGTAAAGGGTATTAAAAACTCACTGACAAGGGCACTGGTACCACTTTTTTTTTTTTTCTTCTGAATCAAGCATGGCATGAAATTACAGCCAAGCACCTGAAATCTGCATTCATAAAAATAAACAATTATCACTCCTTCAGTAGAACTGGCAATTTATTAAAGGAGGCCACTGAGCTTCTGCAGCTGGGGAAACCAAGGCACTGCGGGGATCTGACCAAGGTGAGCCACAGCCTGATGGCAGGGCTCAGTCTGACAAGTCCCTCTGGGCTGTGCTGTCTCTGCTCCTGCCATTGCAGCTGGAAGGACAGGGCAAGATCATTGGTCACCAGGGGACAGAGGGAAAGCAGCACAAGCCCCTCTAATCCTGTGATTTTATGGGTCCTGTTTTATTTACTATTGAATGGACCAGAAACTTTCCTGCTGGTTCACGGGGCCCATTCAGAAAAGAAATTACAGAGGCCAATAAATCTGCACCTTGGACTTCTGTTAACTGCTTCTTCCTTGCTCGTACGCTGCAGTGCACTTACTACCTAAAGCTTCTACAAACATGAGAAAGGGAACATTTAATTATGAACAAGTCTCTGAGCTAATACTAACCCTCACAGCTAAGAGTGGCCTTCACAGCTCTCTGGATCTGCATTTTCTGCCTATTTAAGGTACCCAACAATTCCAGGCTAAAGGGGTTTGAGTCTCAAGTCTCTGCTCATGAATTTCTTATTGCTTATTGTCAAACACTGTTGAGCTCTATGTGTCATGGTAGTGCTATTGCAGTGCTACAATCAGCTCTAGCACTGAGACATTTTGTGTGATTGCTGAGGCTGATAAACACAAAGTACATTCAGGACACCAGAAAAGTGAATTGCTAAACTCCTTTTGACATAGGCCATCCTTATTTTTATGTCAGCGTGTGGATCAAGAATTTTATTCTGGGTATTGCAGTGGCAATACTGCACTGGTCTGCAAGAGCACATGTTCATCTCAAGGATTGGAAGAGCACAAATTCATTAGGTCCAGCACTAGTTTTGTGGAGTGACAGGTTAACCCACTCTACAGATGGATAAAAGGAATAGCAAGCATGTTAGTAGAAATGGGATTGGAAGGGTATTTCTAGGTCCTCACTTGTCTCATCAGGCACACAAAAGAGCAGGGTGTTAAGCAAATACCTGTGAGCCTCTGGGGCTACATAATAAGTCGGACATACAGGAAGGAATCATGATAATAACAGTAATAATAAAAAAATGTCTATGGCTTTCTGATTTGCAGCATTACTAAATCTCTCTGGTAGCAATTTCTGTCCTGCTGTGTGCAGACTTAAGCCATAAGGTGACACAAAAGAAAAGGACCCTTTCCTGGTAACATTAAGCATCAGGTAAATTTAAATTTGAAATAAACAGGTTTTATGGTCATGTTATTCAGCTCAATAATTAATGAAATAGCTTGGATAAAATTTAAAACAAAGCAGAGGTATCAGCTGTTCTCTGCTCCAGAATCTATAACCAACGTTTCTCCAAAATATATCTTGTATCTTTTAAAAGAAGCACTTCTCAATAATCTGTTTTCAATTGAACACTACAGTAAATATATCAAAATTACTTCACCACATTGTTTACAGACGAAACAGTTTAAAGGTGAAGTTATTTTGGTTGAAATCTTCTGTGTTTTAAAATGAAAGACATTTCTGGAGTAGCTGCTGAAAAACAAAAATACCAAAAAAAAAAAAAAGAAAAAGAAAAAAAAAGGAAGCAGATGAAACACGGCATTGTGAGGGTTAAGAAAGGTCCTAGGATCCAAGTAAATATTTATATGAGTGCTCAAAGAGGGGGAAAAAAAATCTCAATATAACCAAAATATAAATCACAGTGCTTTATGTTAGCTGTCAAATTATTCTAGCCCCTGCATTCCAGTACTTGCTCTACTGGTAATGTCACATACAATATGTGGGCTTATGCCCTGGTGCAGGTTTGGCAGGTAATTAAAGTCAGTTGCATGGAGGTTTACACAGACTCCCTCCGATCCACTGAAAGACAAACAACCTGTTAACTGTGTTAGCTGCAAGTGTGCAAAATTATATGGGAGCAGGGATTCTCACAAGCAGGGAAGAAAAACCTGACTCTGGTCAGTTGGTGCCTTAGCTCCAGTGCGGGTTAACTCTTTGGTGTTTCTGTAGTTCTTTGCAGAGGCAATGAAACCTGGGAAGTGGCAGAATCATCAGTAAGCTGTTTGTCAGAGAAAAAATAATAATAAAAGCAAGCCCTGAGGGCAGATAGCCCTCGGGTCAGGTTTGCCTGCATTCTTGACCTGAGGCAGACTATTTTTGCTAGAAGTCATCTGGGTGGTTTAGTCTTTCTGCTTTGTCCTGGTTCTGTATATTGGAGACTCCAGTCACAACAGTGAATTATTCCTGACAGGTTCACGATGCAGCCTGTTCTTCAACCCAAGACAGTTCTGGAGACCCCCAGCTTCTTCCCTGGGAGGCAGCCTGCAAATGATGCCCAGAGCTTGCATCTGATGCCCTTTGATGATTCTCTTTCATAAAAGAGAACCGGAATCAAACTCTGGGCTCAGCCCCCTGTCTGCTTTCATCTTCTCATTTGACTTCCTTGTGTGAGTAGGTGGGAAGGGAAGTTTGCAGATATGTCTCTCCTTTTGCTGTTCCTCTCATAGGTGTTGCCATCTCAATGGGGTGGATCTTTGCACTGTGAGGCACCCTCACATCTCCTGCTCTACATAAGAAATGGGTGCAGGGCTGCAAGTTCTGCTCTGGGAACCAGAGTGCCACAAAACCACACCTGTGTAGATGCAACCTCAGTGTCAGGGACCTGTGCCAGCACTGACACCACTGTGTGACACCCTCTTATTTAACCACAGAATTAGCATGGCACCAAGATGACGGGTTATTGCCCTCTGGCTCTCTCCGTATGTGATGCATCATCCCTACCTCCAGCCTGCAAAGACAGAGGCTGGGGGCAAAGAGTAAATTCTTCCCTATATGGGTTACATTTCACTGCCTTTCTATGGAGACTTCCAAAAGGGAAGTCAAGCTGTAATGCAGACATCCATTTGCCAGGATAACCCCACCACCAGCACCATTTCACAGGGGGTAGTGAACAACCACCATTTGTTTAGCTGACACCCATTTGCCTAGACGTGATAGTACCCATTCCTATGCATTTAACCAGTCTCTTTTGCTTATCTCTGTCTACCTCCTTTCTTATCTTCTAGTCATATATAAAATCAGAAAGCAAGTGAATTAGCCAAGATTCCTGTTACTGAGCTCAGGAAACAGTAAGGGAAAAAACCCAACAACTCAAAGCAAACACAAATCAACTTTTGGAATCACTTAGGTCCATTTATCTGCCCTGATCAAACAGTGATTTATCTGTCTGATAGGAGTTTAGATAAAGTTTTCAACAATTTGCAGTAATTAAATGTGAAAGAGGAAGAAGCAGAGGGTTTCCAGGCAACAAGCTGCAGAAGGGGAGTTTTGGAGGAAGGCAGAGAACCCCTTGTTAAACATCTGCCAGCCCTCATGGAAGGTAGTGGTGATTTCACTGCTCCTGTGGAGTTCCCCCCTCTATTCCCTGTAGAGTTGTTCTCCTTCTGCTAAAATCAACCAGAGGAGAGAGAAAATCGCTGGAGAAAAGGAAAATATTTCCCCAACAAGTTATTGCCTCTGATTACAACAAGCGACAGATATTAAAAAGAAAAAAAAAAAAAGGCCCTAGGAAAGACACTATCAAATCCCCCATAAGGACTTTGCTCCCATGTCAGAATTATGCAAGCTAGAGCACAGTGCAGTGCTTACTATAGTCAAGATAGTTGTCAAGAGCAAAGGATAAACACTTCCAGCAAATGCACTTAATAGAAGTTCGTTTGCCAAGTGCTGCAGCCTCCTTTCTTGGTTACAGCAAGGAAATGGCCTTTTTCATTAAGTGGGGGAAAAACCCTCCTCCAATAAAAAACAAAAAAACAAAACTCTGAATGCAAAGCTTTTTCTGGTCTTGTGTTTTGTTGCCCATCTGCTCTGGCAGCAATCTACCCGAAGTCTGATAGAGTCCCCCTGTTCCTGGCAGAAGAGAGTCCATGGGAATTTGGCCATTGGACTTTGTTAGGGCTGGAGGTTCTCCCCAGCCTCCATGGAGGGTTAGGTGCCTTCTGCCAGGTGATAGTTGAACAGAAGAAAAAGATGCAGTGCAGCAGCAATTAAGCTATAATCAGTATCTGCCTTTGCTTGAATCACTTTGCTCCACCCTGAACATGCAGTACAGCAGGGCTGGGAACTACTCCAGCCAAGAACTTGGGACTCCAGGGAAGGGGTGTGTTTGTTCCTCTTCTGAACTAACTACTTTATTCCAAAAGCAACCATAGCTGTCTTGAGCTACTGTCGCCAGTTTAATATGCCTTCAGCAGGAAACAGTAGCTTTCTGTGAATGAAAAAGTCCTGAAGATTATACTTCTGTTTTAATTAACTAATATACCCTATAGAGTATTTCTCCTTGAAATCTCAGTTGGATTCTTTAATTGCTGTTATCAGTGACATAGTTTAATTCCTCCTCCCCATACTGCACTTGCTTTTCCCATGGTGCTCCCACTGAGAACACCCACAAGAACCCACTCTTGTAGCTGGAGTGCAGGACGAGCTGCTTCCCACTGGGAACCTGCTGATGACTTCAAAATGACTACAGAAAACCCTCCTTGACTACATCCCTCCATATTCCCTTATGATATAAATGTTGGCTGGAGAGGAGCTCTGGAGGTCTCTCATACAGCTTCCCACTCAAAGCAGAACTGTTGCCAACACTAGATCAGGTCAGATGTGTCTTGACCTCAGAAAGTCTTGAAAACCTCCAGGGGTAGAGATCCCACCACCTCTCTGGGTATCTGTTCCACCCACATTTGCTATTTTTATTTCTAGGAATTTAACCATCTCCAGAGCAACTCTATTCTACCATCAGGACAATAACTTCAAGATGTTTTGCAGTACGCCCCAGCCCCTGTTCTTCAAGGACCTGATGACCCAGAAACACATAGGAAGTTGAACACCTATTATGGGAACTAGGAACATTAATTGTTCTGTTTAGATCCTCAAAATCCCCACCAGACTGTTCCTCAAGTTTACAGGCCTGAGGCACCTGCAGTATTAACAGTAAAATTCTCCAGGCCCCTGAAGTTCTGCTCCTGGGATGGCCAGGAGCAGCTTGCTGCCTATCTCAGGTTTAAGTCTAATTCACACACATGAAAATAAGGTAGTATTCAGCCTCTCTGAGCTTAAGGCTCAATTTGCTAAGGTGTTCTCAGAGCACTCCCATCAGATCTACTCAATGTTGTGGCAGGATTGATGCATTGAGTGCATACATAATGCCCTACCCATTCGCCTATACATGCTTGTCTGCAATCTCTTTCCTTCCTACTGGCCCAAGTTATTCTGCACAAAGCAGAACAGCTCTGACAGAGCAGAGCAGGACAGTAACAGTGCTAGGCACCTCTGGGAACAGGTGCTCATAGCCAACCTGATCTCTGTCTCTTGTTCCATAGGGACAATCTTCTCCATCCCTGGGAGAAGATTCTGTATATGACAGGATGGCAGATGCCAATGTAGAACTGAATGGGATGGATAATCCCCATGAGAACATGAATTAAAACATTCCTTTATTTCTTACTAGCTAGCATGGATGGCATGGTTGTTTAGCTGGTTCATAGGGCTCATAGAAAAGCCATGAGGATAAAGAGTGAAAATGCCAGTATCCTGGTATTTTCACTACCAATTAGAAGCAGCAGTTGTTTGCCATCAAGTCCACACAAATTTATCTACAAATCAGAAGACAACAGAATTCCAGACTCAAAACAGCACTTGTTTATAATGATAGAGCTAAAATAATTGGTGACTGGAACAGCTCAAGAGGGGTTGAAAAGGCATATTCCCTTGCTTGGAAATTACAGGGTAAAGATCATCTGTTTTGTTTTGTTTTTTTCCCAAGAATCCTTTTAAGCAAATTAGGAATTAAGACATGTCCTATGGTTTATTGTACATGTGCAATCAGATTAGACGGTCACAGTGGTTTCTTCTGGTCTTATAATCAATAAAAAAAAGTAACTGTGGTGATAGTAAACAGTGAAGAAATATACTGCTGAACTAGCAGGGTGGCTGATGGACATATGAAAATATTATGAATTCTCAAACTTATATAATAGATTGCATTCACTTCAGCACGAATTTCACCATTGTTATTTTTTTCCACATTTAATTTAAAGAGGCAATATCCTTTTAAACTTTCATTCTGCAGCAGGGTAGATTAAATTTAAAATAGAAAAGTGCTGCAGAATAGATCTAGGGATGTTCAGGGCTGGAGGACAACTTAATGAAGCAGAAACTGAAATACCATACGTCTCCAATAGCTTTAATTTATACAAATATTATCTTTGTGTCTTTCATAATATGATGCAGAGGAGCTCAGAGTACACTGTAATTTCTTTGCTTTTCAAGATAATTTTATCCATTTTAGTACCTGGGTTTGAAACCAGCCCAATTCAAACCAAAAGAGCTATAAAGATTTTTTTCTCTAATTGCTGAAACAGGCTTACACACATAAAATCAGTTTAATGGCTGGAAAAGGCTGTGTGTTGTATAAATAGGGATAAGCACCAGACCACCTAGAGTCCGACCCTGCCACAGGTATTCAGACTGGTCAGTGCTCTCAAACGGAGACCACTTACAGAGTGGTGGCAGAGTTGGCCTCCTGGGCCACACTGTGATGGAAATTGGGAACCCTCCTAATAAAAGTATGCTGGCAGATCCAGCACATTGTGCTTTAAATAGCTTGGGTTTTTAGGGCTATACTGGGTGCACCTTTGCAATCCTTTTTCCTTTCTTATTCCACCCCAAGCTCAGGAAGCAGGTATGGGACTGTGGCCCCAAACCACTTGATGCTATCCATAAAGCTGAGAGCAGGAGCAGCAGCAGGCAGGAGATGTGGTTGAGCATTCACTTGCAGCAGGATTTCCTCCGTGCTGGTGGAGAGTTACATGCTGACATTGGCTGAGAGAAAGGCCAGGATGCTGTGAGATCAATAACCCCAGCACTGGAGCAGCCACAGGCAGTCCCCACTGGTGTGGCTCTTCTTGACCAAGGATGAAGGAGCAGTGTCACCAAAGCAGGCAAATGACTCTGTGCTGGGATCCCTGGAGGTGACTGCTTCCCTCACAGCCCTTCTGACTGGATGTAGAAGCAATCAATACTTTTTGGACAGAGTTAATAACTTCTGTTGTACTTGACCTCCCAGATACTTTGTGACATTGCTGTACCACTTGATATATTTCATAGGATACCAGACCAATCACTGCTTCTTACTCATGTTGTGATCTTGGCTAAAGCAGCCCCCATGTGAATTAATTTTCATTTCTGAGCGGTGAACTAGTGTCTTTTACTAACCACCGCAAAGGACTTTGAAACTTCAGTAACATGTATCTAATGTGTAGCACCTTATTTATTCACAGATGTTTGAATCTGCTTAAGAGATGCAAAACTTTTTTTTTTTTTTTTTTTAATTTTTACTCCATGTTAGAACTGGGGAGAAAGAGAGAAAAATAAAAAATATGTTGCTGGAAGACATTCTGAATAAAAGTAGAGTTCATTAATGAAGAGGGCTCATCTTTTCTTTATTCCTTATAACATGCATTTTCATGATTGGTTATGAGTCTGGCATTGCTTCTTCCTTCATATGCTGCCAACAGTTTTCTATGATCTTAATTCCCCCACCCTTTAAAAACCTCAGGAAAAAATATTCCATATATTTGCCTGCAAGTATTTGATTGACACATAGATTAATATTACACAATTAAGGAGTGTTATCAGGTGAGTGCTTCAAAAATCACAATATTTCACAGGCAGGCTTTCTGACACCACAGCAAGTAGAAATACTTTATAAAAATTATTTAGAATCACCATCTATCACCATGAGAAACCTTGTGTTGTGTTAAAATAATTGACAGGTTGATAGCTATGAAATGTTTCCAATCCAATAAAATACAACATCGTATTTCCAATAACAACCCTGATATGCAAAGATTTACAGTGGTTACCAATTTATTAAAAATAAAAAAAAAAGAAAAAAAGGCAGAGTTCTAATTTGTAAGCAACTTGAGCGTATTTCAACTCCATGATCAACACCCTTCAAACCATTGCTAATCCAGTCATTTCATTCATGAATGAACGAGCCATGAATATGCATATTAGATGCAGCACAGCTTGGGGTTCTCTGCCACCTTACATCCAGAAGGTCACTGACATAAATATTCTTAGATACTAAATATTCCCTCTGCCTTAGATAGGTATTGAGAAGCTCCTCTGCATCCTACACCATTAAGGAGATGTGTAATTGTGTAGAAACCCTTATGTATTCACTCCTCTGTGGTCTGTATGGACAAAAGAGAAGCTAGAATTGAAAGGATGGAGCTTGAAATGAACCCACCAGGCATTTGCAAGCAGTTAATCAATTACTTAACGTGAACCTAATGGATTTGCCTCTTACAGGAGCACTGTGTGGTCCCATGGCTGGCACTGGGGCTTTAGTTGCACTTGCCTTGCTGAGGTGTCCCATTTAATCTGGGATGGAAATGGATCCTCTCCTCCACAGTCAGTGCAGGAAATAAGCTTGGGGAATCTTCAAATAAAACTCCAGATTGCTGCACCATTTGGGCCCCTTGGTGCCAGTGGCTGGGGCAGCTGGGCAGTTGGCTCAGGGCTGCAGGCCAGCCCAGAGCTCCAGTCAGCCCTTCTCCCTGCCTTCTCCTTTCCCTGCACCCATGTTTCCTACCTCTCCCTTCCCCCACCCTGTGAAGTCTGCAGGCAGTATGAAGAGTATGAGTTTCTCCTCCCCTCAGGAGAATCAGAAAGAGAGTTTTGTTCAATCATTTCTCTTGCATCCTTGGAATTATTTGGGCTAATTCTGATCTTTGATGGGAGGTAAAGGAATAAAGTTTCTGCTTATGTTAAAACAACAAGCAATAGATGTTCCTGATTCAGACCTCTTCTCCCAGCTACAAAACCACTAAAAGCAGCAGGTAGATTTTTTTTCTTTTTTAATACAAGTTTTGTATAAGGTGAAATACCTTCGGACTGTTGTGGGTATTTTGTTATTGTTTTGTTGGTTTGATTTTTTCTTTTAAGACAAACATTTGTTTTAATGCAACCATCATAATATTTGCAGAAAGGTTCGAGTATCAGGGATTTCCTTCCCCACCCTGCCCCCAAAATTAACAAGAGAGAAAAGGAACATAACATCCTAGAGTAACAATTAACCTTCAGCAGGCTTGCTTGTCACACAGCATATGCAGATGCAGGAGGAAGAAAAGCTCAATTGAATGCACATTGAAGCACCATCCTTTCAATTTCTTACTAGAGAACATATGTTTATAAAAGAGTCCATTAAAAAAACAGACCAAATTCTGCAATAGGCTCTTGTGAGGTGTAGGGGTAAATGTGGTCACCCTTCTCCAAGGTCTCACTACAAGACAAGAACATTCAGCAGGATTTTTCTTAACTCCTGGGTTATTGAAAAAATATATGTAAAATATATATTTAACTACCTGCATATATAAGTCTCTATGTAATTATATATTTAACTCTATCTGTATATAGCTATAAATATATTTATACATATAGTGGCAATGAACATCATTACCACTCCCTTTGCAGCTACCTGACTTTTTCACTAGATAAGATCAAAGAATTTCAAGAACTCCCACTTGGACCCAGAAAACATTGTTCAGTTCTTCCAGCAGTAATTTAGGAAGGGTTATCAATAGCTCTTTGACATTCAGTTTCTGCACAGTTTAGAAGAGAGAGCTGGGTCTGAAACCTGGGAAGCAACATGGCTTCCCTGCCTCCTGCTCCACACAGCATTGCTCTGTACCCCAGCAGTGAAAAAAAGTTCTCACTGTCCAAACTACAGCAATACTTGTCAGAAGGTTCTTTTTGTTTTCAGAGGCATGTTTTTCTCCCCCTCCCCAGTGTTATGTATCGTCGATCCAAGAAAAGACATATTATAGAAGACTATTGCATTATTTAGATGGCATGCAGGCTCCGATTATAATTTCCTGGGAAAAGAAGCCCAGCACCCATCAAGAGTTATTCAAGCAGATTAAATATATCCACTGGTCTAAATCCAGGCAGTGGGCTGGTTTTACCACCACATGAAATAAATCTGGGCAGGTCAGGTTGGCTTTTTACCCCTCCTTTTCTTTACCCAACCTGGCTTAGACAGCTTCACTCAAATATTTTCTTTCACGTGTTGCTGGCAAAAGCATCAAAACCCTAGCTGGGCTTATATTACAGCTGACAAATCACAGTAATTCATGATCAGAGCTACTGTAGTTATTCAGAGCAACTAGTGCAGCCATGGGGGCTGAGAATGACTGACTGCAATGAAAAAATTACCTGCTAGAATTTCCTAGCACTGCCAAATAATTTGGGTTAACAGCTCTTTTCCTAAAAGTATTTTGTGAAGAGGGCTGGTCCCACAGTACCTTGTCTCTAAATCAGTCCCAGCATTCAGAGGAGCAGGCTGGCTGGGATTAAATTAGCTGCAGAGGTCTATGATGTTGAAAAAGTTATTGTCAATGAAAAAAACAACAAACCAACCAAAGACAATTCAACAGCTCTTTATAAAATAATGGCTCAAATTCCTTGACACACCAATGCCTGCTTGTAATGAAAAGTGGAACTCTCATCACCATTTCAAGTTACAAACACCAGTTTTGTTCAGGAGAAGTTTCATGGCCTCTTTCTAAATTTAACTGAGTTTCAAAATTACTGGAGGACAACCAGTCACAGCCTGGATTCCTCATCTGATTTTACCCTCTTTTTAAGGGTTCCTTATTTTTAATTTTTTTTAATTTTTTTTTTCCCTGAAGTAGTACAGAAAGTAGTTGAAAGTTGATGGATTTTGATCCTTAACTTTTTAAAACTTCAGTTTTCAACTGGCAGCTTCTGGCTTCTCCAACAAGTGTTTCCAATACCTTTACAAACTGGTATATTGTCTGATCGCCTGCATCTTCAAAGGCTACTTCTTTTCAGGGGAGCAGAACTGGTAGTTTTATTCCAGGAAGTTTGCTGCATGACACAAGGATCTTTTGTGGTCACTTTGCTTTTTTTCTTTCTAGGATTCCTTACTTTAATATAGAGGTAACTTCAGAGGAAGAAAAAAAAAGTACAAGACTACTCTTTGTGTATTCAGTGAGCTAACTGTCATGATTTTATGAGGAGCCTCATGATACTTGGTATTTTTCTTAAAACCCTAGACCTTGGAGTCATATGTATATACCAGAGATTCAGTATTAATTAAGAGAATAAAGTTTCCAGCCTATAATAATGTGGCAAAAAGAGAAGCAAAAAACCCTTAAACTGCTTTTCAAAAAACTCACATTTTAGGAGCTAAAGTTCTAATTATTGGAGGTACAGGGAGGTGTGGAAGCAGGAGATAGGACCCCCTTGACCAACATTGAGCTTCAATACCTCTGCCACTGAAACGGATTCTCTGAAACTCAGCCCTCTGTATTGTGTTAGGCTATTTGGAGTCATAGTCTATGATAGGAAATGAGATTTGGGGAAGCCCCACACCCAGAAGACTGGATTAAAAGGAGCTTCCTTGAATCCCAGCCCGTCTCTTGCAGACAGACTGTGGAAGTTTCAGGTGTGCTAATTCTATTCTAAAAATTCAAACTCTGAAGTGAAAACATGAAGCAAAATGCTTTCCCTTCCTCAGCTAAGAAAGGAGTTGGAGGGATCCTAAGAGCCTGCAGCTCAGCCTTTCAGAGTTAACATACATGAGCCTTTACTGACTAAAAGCATCTTCAAAGCTGCTCCATGCTACTAAGAAGCTCTCTTTAAAGACATGCAGTCTCTTCTCCCATAGCTAGCCTTTTCAGCACAAGGATTTTCTTTGGTCAATACAGAAGACTCTTTCCATAAAGCTCCCATGGTGAAGCAGAGTGGATAATCCAGATCACAGAACAGGCCTTGCTCAGCTCTGCAGTCTTTCCTGTGTCGTAACAGACATTTGATAACAAAGCAAACCTGCATAAGCAAGTCAGCCCATGGCAAAAAAAGAGTAATCCACTTAAGTTGGGTGGTTTCTGTGATGCAATCCCATGTAACGCTGCTTCCCCTCTGGCAGTCCTTGCTAGAATCTAAGACATGTTATAAGTAAAACAAGTTTGTGAGGCTCAGACAAGAGTCCACTTTGTAAAGCAACTTGTGCGTGCATGACTTGAAAGAACAAGAAGAAAGTGCACTTAGGATACATTAATACAGGAGCTGGCAGCAGGTAAAGGCCTTTCCTGTTTTAGGAGGTTGATTAGGAATATGACTGCAGCACCTTAGATGTCAGCTGTGAGTTAAGGCTCCACTAGACCTGGCACCCTGAGATGTTCCTGGTCCTAAAAAGCCTATGTGTGGAAGGGCTTTTCTGAGCAATTAAGATAAAGCAACTTGCCTCTCCAAAGGCATAACACTGAGTCTGGACTCATCAGAGAGCCCAATGTTTATTCCTCTCACAGGAGGGAGGTACATGTGTGAACAGTCACACTACCAGAAGGGAACTAGATGGCACCTGAGCACAGCTGCAGTCAAATACAAGACAGCTAGAGCATGACCTCTGAAACCTTGCAAGGTTCTTTTCTCCATACATTTCTGTTATGCACTGACCCTAGAAGGAAAACCTTCATTTAACTTTTCTGCAGGCAGTTTAGAATTTTGTAAGCGAGTCCAGAAGAGGTTTGTACCAGACATGAGGCACCTGCTATAGCAGCTTCTAAGTCCTTTGCAGCTCTCAGTCTGGTCTGCCAAAGCTGTCCCTCTGGAGCTGTGATCACTGGTTAAGCCCTATGAAACTGCACTGCGGTGCACACAAGTTGAACTTGCACCAGTGAGGCACCACCTCACACAGTGTAAGAGCTAGACTGGTCCTCAGCAGTGAGCAGCTAAGGCACTAACTCTTCATCCTACACAGGTGCCTGGTACTCGAGGAGGAACCATGTGAAGCTGTTACCTTTGGAGAAGCTTGACCTACTTTTGAACAAGGATGTCAGAGTTTACATTCTTCCTCCCCACTTTTATTAGCCACTGTTTATGTAGGGCCTCCAACACTGCTCATTAGAGAGGTGGTAGCAACCCAGCTAGAATATACTTCACTGAGATCAAAGCATCATGCAAAAATCCTGTGTTCAGTGTATTTATTAGAGATCAAATAACATCTATAAAGTGTATGGTTTTTTTTCTTTACTGACCCTACATTGAGCAGCTACTTATCTCCTACATTATGGGGATTTGCCTTGCAACTACAGGGAGGTAAGGAAGAAAAAAAGGTGTATTTCACAATTCTTCCTTTTTTTTTTTTGATTTTCTCTCCTACCTTTCTTTCAGCACCCTCCAAGCAGGAAACAAAAGGAGCCCCAAGGACTCTCTGTACCCTGCCACTGCTTCTATCACCTCATGGATAACAGTTAACCCTTGCTTATTAAAGTCTTTCACATGAGATATAAAAAGTACCTATGATGACAAAGAAATTCTGTTACTATCTTTTTCAAAATAAGTTTACTGACCAGAAGATACTTAAGAAACTCACCCAGCTTTTCCCAGCATCCCATTTTGAGAAGAGACAAATGGGCTGTTTATAACCTCCCAGCTGGTGCCCTTTATTATAGCCCTACTCCACGGACATGAGCTGCTTCCACCTGCAGCTCATCAGGCTGAATAAGATAAGAGACTTTCCTTCTTTTTCAGGAACCTTTAATGTAGTATACACAGGCAGTAATTTGGGGTTCAGACAGGGTGGGAGGACTCTGGGGGATTTTTACTCTCCTGCAAAGCTATGCTTTGTTAAGCATAGCTTAATGCTCAGCATGTTAAGCAGTCACTGGTGGAGGTTTATGGCAGGATTTTCCAGGTAGGAAAGGATAATATGATATATTATGGGACATTTAAGAATAGGAAGGATAGTTTGGCAAACATTTTATATAGGCACCCACTGGGGAGAAAGAATAGTGATACAGTTAAAATACTGGCTTTGTACACAGCACTTGGCCTTTGGCTTTTCCAGAGGCTTCCTGTATAACCTTATAAAAAAAATCACTTGTAGAAAATAATTTTTGAAGCTCTTTAGGCAAGAAAAATAATGAGAAAATTGCTTTGGAGGACTGTCTTGCATTAATATTTTAATTTCCCACTTGTAAAAATCAAAGCAATAATATTACTACTTCTCTATCCTTGTTGACTTCTCCCAGGTGCAAGGTGTGGGATGGGGAGTGCCTCTGAGGACAAGGGTGCACTTTCAAATGAAGAATGAGCTTCAGATCAGGTCTGTCCATGCTGCTGATACTTGCTCTTGCCTGGGGAGGCCATGCCAGCTTTGGAATGCTTCAACCAGGGAATGTCTGTGGAAGGACCAGTGTGATGGCACTTGGCCTCTTCCAGGCACAGGGCTGAGATGAGGCAGGAGTTTGCTGCATGGCTGGTGAGCCTGCCTGATTGGAGGCTCAACACATACACAAGCAGCAGTGCTGGCTAGAGTTGGTGTTATGCCTCACACCATTAGGGCTCCATGCTTCCTGGGTGCCTGTAAGTCCTTATGCAGGGTAAGAAGCCACTCAACAGGTTTGGGAAGAGTTTGTGCTTTTGGTTTATCTTTATTCCACTTGGGCTGAAATTACTTGACAGTGTTCCTTAATGGGTGGGGGGGCCTAGGTGAATCCTAGTGTAAAATAATTACTAAAGTACTTTGGGTTACTCATTTTAGCCTATCAACCTATTGAGACATTTGGCATAAATTCTGTAGTAATTCTCCCCAAAGACTTCAGCAATTCAATCCTTTTTTTTTTTTTTTTTTTTCCTAAAGCACTGTATAATTTAATTAATAGCTTTTATATTTTAGAATAGCCAAAGGCAAGCTGCTTTAACCAGAAAAATTTATATATTGACACACCTTTAAGGCAGTAAACTTTTCTGCATTATTAATATTGAAAAGAAGCTCATTAATTAGGCAGTCACACACACACACACACACACACACACACACACACACACACACACACAAATCTTCTGATAGAATAAGTGCATTGAAAGTTTTAAATCACTTGGGACAAGTTCTGCCTGGAGCAAAGTTGCAAAGTTAATGCTCTGTATTAACTCCAGCAATCAACCCCCAAAATGGCTGCATCCCTCAAGGCCAGTCATTCCATTTGATCAGGTTGCAAAGCAAATTAGCATTCTCTTTGCCCTGGCTATGAGGTTTCCTATTCTTTTCATGCATAATTTATTGGCCTCCCCTGCCCAGGATATGCTTGTTTTACCATCTACCTTTTCAGAAATGTTTGCCCCAACAAAAAGTGTCCCCTGTGATTTTGGTGCTAACTGGAACCCATGCTAGATGCTGCTACCTAGTACTGAAAAGCAGCATTTGCTGCCTGATGGCACAGTTTGCTCTAGTGACCGCTTTTCATCTTCCTGCAAAGTCTGCCACCTTTACTCAGATAAAACTCACTTTCACAGAGATACTCTCAGACTTGAGGGAAAGCCCTGCCTTCTCAAAGAGATAACTGAGCTGACTCAAAGTAGCTAGCTCTCTTGAAGGATCTTTTGTAAAAAAAACCTGGGAGCGAAGCAAGAAATTCAACACAGAGTGTTTTCCATGTATTTTGAAGTGTCTCATGGAGGCTGCAGGACAGAGATGTTCCCAAATTGTGCCCTGCAGTTCTGCCCCCCAGCCTCCCATATGGGCAAAGCTGGCTGGGGTGTATCAGGGACCCTTTACAGCCTGGGTGTCTTTGACAAGGAAATAAATGTTAGGGGTGTTTGAGGGGGGAAAGTATCTCATCCAGTTCTGGAACTACTGGAAAGCATCCTTCACTTTAGGTATAGCAGAAGACAATCTGCTGGAACAGTCTTTGTCCTAGGGGTTCTTTAGCAACTTCTATTTTTTTATTTGTTTTGAAAATAGCTGTTAAAAATCAGTGTGTGAAAATAAGATGATGATTTTGCCCTCTTTCTTTCCTGTATCTCTGTACTGGCTTGAAAAGGTTCTTGAGAGACAAAGTCCTCCCTACTTCTCTTTTTTTTCATTTCCAACTTCAGGAAACCTTGTTATCAGTAAAACCCTAACTGATTTTTAGGAAAGTTCTCCTACAACTTATGGAGGAGTCAGTGACTTTGGCTAAAATCTGACTCCTCTTTCTCACACATTCTTGAGCTGAATCGGTCTGTTAGTCTCAGTGTAGTCCTTTCTTGGCTCCTGGAAATATTGACAAATATATGGAGAATCAATTCTTGTGATCTCTACTAACCTACTGTACAGACCTGATGCATCATGTGGATTAGATAGAGAACTGAATTTCAGATGAACTCTCAAAATGAACATGAACTTTATCAGGTATAGTTTGATCACTGTGTTTACTTACACTGATTTTCATGAGTTGTTGCTTATTTTCATCTGTGCAATCAAGACTAAAATAAAATTTGTGTCTTGATATCCAGAGAACAGCGACATGAGAACTGGTCTCATTAGCACTCATGGGAGATGCTAATGGGAAGATGGGAAGAGAATATGTAGCTTCTGACTTCTTAAAATTTAATGACACAGTTTATAGGACTTTGATCCTCTAAGTTATCTTTACTTACAAGCAGTCTCATGAAAGTCAATTGGACCTGTTTAGAATACAGAAAGTTAAAACACAAGATTGAGTGTAAGATCTATAGCTGCAAAACCAATAAAGCCTTGTACAAATGTATTAACATTTTATAACAAAAAAAATAATTAAGAGATTGTTTCCTTTTACCAAATATCAGATTCTTTGTGCCCATTACAACTGTCCCTCATGGACTGGGGGGAGATTTTAGCACTGGAGATGAATACATATTATTTTGTACTTTGAGCTTCTCTATACATCTCTCCTGGTTGCTGTGTTTCTCTTTAAAATTCTTGAGGATAGTTCAATAATCCTATAGAATTGTTATAACTGTTAATGAAGTGCCTCCGGCCACTTTCATAGGTTTTAGGCATAGCTTAACAGCAGCTTACTTGAGTGAAAACAATTCAGGAATTGAAGAAATACTCCTTGCCAGCTGGAGTTACACTGTGGGCAGCTTTTTGTTGTGAGTGTCCATCACCTGCTCTAGAAAAGAAGCTGCTGAACAAGTCAAACCAGCGTTTGGTCCCAAAGAGCTAACAAGTTCCTCTGTCCTGCAAACTTTTGTAGATGAAAGACTGACTTTCTATACATTCCCTCCTATCTTTATCCTATCCTACCCTATCCTATCCTACCCTATCACTATGCCCATCGCCAAAGTATATGCGAGTCTTTGCTCAGATGCTCAGAGAAACAGTTAATTTATTGAATTTTCTATCCTGATGACCATTATGGAAAAACTTCAGCCTGAATATTCTAGGTTTGGCAAAGTTATAGTTTACTCCGTATGGTGTCACAAAAAAAAGGGATTTGGTTACCTTAATAAAGGACAGCATTGCCTAAGAATATGTGCCATTGTGCTGGGAGGTATCATAAAAAGTAATTAAAACCAAACTGCTATTGTCAATGTTGACAGACATTAGTCACGTCACCAGCCTGCGATGCATTGCCAGGATGAGGTAGGACTGCTCTGATGCTGAGGTAATATGCTGAGTATCCTACTAGCTTAGCAGAAGATGCTGAGACAGCCTGGACTTTCCTGGAGCTAAGCCCTGGAACCACATCATCTGAAACCCAGGGGTAGTGTAGTGCTCCTGTATTCATACAGGCCCTATTCTGAAGACTAGTGACCTCACTTTTTCAGTTTTCTAAAGACCAAACCCCATCTCCTTCCACAGGCAACACACCAAATAGACCAGTTACAAAGGATTACTTGGAAAGGTCAGACTCCAGGAATCAGTGGTTCATATAGCAGTTTTATTTTGTTCATTACTGAAGAGAAATACTTTCCTGGTACCTGACAAGGTAGAAAAATGAACAATTGTCTGACAGATAGGTGGGTTTTCAGATTTTGTGCTCAGTTACTAACCCCAGGTTAATGCTAAATGCATCAGCTCTGTTTCTTTGGGTGTCTACTTGCCTGTGCCCCTGCTTGTTACGTGCCTGTCCTTGCTTGCCCTCATGTCTGTTGAAAAGACATGGTGCTCAGCAGAGGCACAGGGCCAGACCTTCCACACATCCCAGTGTCAAAAGCACATGGTCTTTCCCCAGTGCACCTGCAGACTAAAAAATAGAAGCTTTTCTTGATCTAGGCAATGCATGTGGCTGACCACGCTTAAATGAAAAAAAAAAAAAAAAAATCCACTACTTTGCTTGAAACTTGGCATAGAGCTTCAAAGTTAGTTTCAAGTACAGGACATAGCACTAAGCTGGCCTGGAATTTCCAAGGATGCTAATAGAGAATGGAGCCTGGATGCAGCCAGAAAAGGCCTGCCAAGGCAACGGAAAGCTGAAAATTATCTTCTGGGAGAAAGTACCCACCAACAGCAGCATCCACATGCCACTCCTGGCAGCTCTTCTAGGTGTTGCCTTCTACTGAAAGGTTTCTTTGCAGCAGTCCTCCAGAGGATGGGTGTACAGCAATTGCTGCATCCTGTGTTGATAAACACAGGAGTTGATACTGTGTCCTGATACTCTCTGGAGAAGGGTTAAGCACCAGCTGAGCAAACTGCCTTCCTTCATGGAATACCTTAGCAACTGCTGAGGACATCCTGCAGGAATCTCTCACATGGGAAAGTGGGAGCATTGTGAGGGACACATCTTTCCCCCTTCAGAACAGCAGTAATCTTCTCAAGTCCCAGTTGTCATGTCTCACTACCCCTCTGCAAAGTGAAGAACTGTGACATCTTGAGTCATGGCACTCTTACAGCTTGGAGCTCCCAGAAGGTGGGGTCACTGCTCTGACAATTTGATGCAGAAGTATGGTGAGCTTAAGTATTTCCCCACAAAATATTTTGGAAAGAAAGAGAAAAACCTTAACTTTTTCCATTCCTTTGGAAGAAACTTTCAGCTACTTGCTTAAAAACAAACTAACCCCAAAGCAGAAGCAGCCAGCTTCGGGATATTTCCAGTGTTTTCAAATTGTTCTTTCAGTTTGGGGATTATTTGTTGATGTTGCGGAAAACCAAACTGTTTAGTTATTTGGTTGAGTTGTTTTGTTTTGGTTTTGTTGTGTGGGTTTTTTTTTTTTGCGTGGTTTTTTTGTTTGTTGGTTTGGTTTTTTGTGGTTTTTTTTGTTTGTTTGTTTGTTTTTGTTTTTATTTTTTTCTTTTTAATAGTTTCAGCAAAACACATTGGAAAGATTTGGCTCATTCTGAGTGTGGTTTGGGAACATTTTAAAATTCTCAACTATTCTGCAGGAAGAGAAATCCCATTCTACCCAGCTCAGCCATCTGCCTGCTCTAGTAATGCTCTTTCCTTGTTTACTTTACCCCTTTCCTCCCTTTTATATTTGCACTGATTCTCAATTTCTCTGGACAGGGACTTTGCCTTCCTTTACAATTGTTCAGCACTCTCTTTATTTAGGGTATTACTTTCACGTAGATGAGATGCAGATAATGGATTGGAAAATGTATGTTTACTCTAAAGGCTATTTAAGATTGCCCATTCAATTTCATAGAATAATTAGCAGGCAAATCCATACAGAGCTCTAATTTTCAGTCTTTCTGAGGTTAATTTCCTTAGAGTTCAGTCACAGTGCTAAGTGTTTGGTTTTGTTTGGTTTTTTTTTCTAGAAGTTTCTAGAAATATTTTTCTTGGTCATTCTTCAGGCCATAAGAATGCACTGGCCTTGATTTTTTGGCTTGTGGAAGCTGAATGTAAAAGTCCTTGGAAAAACTCAGGCATTGGACTTGGCATAAAATGTTCAGCAATTCCAGACTTTACTCAAAATATTCAAGCCTAGAAATACAAGTTTTTCTCCCAAAGGTAAATGGAGTTTTTAGCAGGACTTCCTGTCTGGTGCTGCTAGTGATGTTATGGGGACAATCACCATTGTGGCAGTTCTTTGATGACTCTCCTTCTGGCCCTTGCTGAAAAGTAGGAAATAGTGTAGTGCCTGAAAACATAATTAATACTACTGAAACTTTTATCAGTACTTTCATTAATGCATCTGCAAGTGTTTCAACTATACCAAGGAATAAAACCTCCCAGAGTCTTTTAATTGTCATTTTTTTACAGATGGAGCTGATTGTACCACTACCAGTTGCAGCAGATTGAGACTTCACACAGCAAGCAAATGTGGTTAGGATGACCCAGTTCTCTAGGATCACAAGGCACTAAGCTGTGGAACCAGGAGCAAGCCCCATCAGCTTTAACTTGTATAGGGTAGTTTACTAGATTCAGTTAAGGAAAAGAGTTAGAAAAGATAACAATTGTAGTTTACTAGATAAATGCAGTTTTAAAAAATAGAGTCAAAAGTAGAGAAGTTAACAGAATATGAGCCTGAGTTTCAGTTTCACAACATTGTCATGTGCCTTTGTTACCAAAAATCTTAATAAGTGAATGAAATTGTAGAATACAGGAGGTGACAGACTCCTAAGTATTTTTTGCTAGCCTGGTTCCACAGGGTAACAACACTGTGTGCATGGCTGCTTGTGGCTATTGGTTTCTCCCCAGCAGCTTTTGGACCTGTTACCCAATTTCAACCCATTTGTCCATGCATTCAAAGATATTAAGTGCTTATAAGTCTTTAGAAAATAGGTGTTTGTGTTCAGTAAAGTCATTTTGTCAGTGCTTCCACTAAACCTGCTGTGTGAGCTCATCCCCTGTGAGATATCAGAAAATCAAGTCAGGCTTGAGCTATACATCCAAGGGCTACATTGGTTCTGCTGCTCACTGGACTCTATTTCTGAAAATGATTCATCTCACTTATGCACTCCTACTCACACAGACACTGTCCCTGCTCTCACTGCAAATGCTGCTTGGCAGGATGATTTTCTGTAGCTGCATAGATACCCTCATGATATCTTCTTTTCAGTGTCCTGTTTATCTCTGGGTAACAGGCCTCTTCATCCTCTCCTGCTCTGATATGATGCCTTCCAGCTCTTCCTAATAGTCCCCTTCATTAAATAATTGCTCTAAGGTGGTTGACTGTGCATACACTTACTTTTTCTGACCCATTGATGTTTTGCCAACAAACATCCCTAAAATGCCATCATTGCTGCTTAAATGTTATTACTTGCACCCTTATATGTTATTACTTGATCCATTTTTAATTCTGCTTAGGTCCCAGATCTGCAACTTTGCCTCTGTGCATGCAATGTTTTTCTGAAGGCTTTCTCTGATTAAGGTTTGTCGATTTGGAAATCACCTTCTTATCAACAACAAGATACAAGTTAAAAATTATGTCAACCCTCTACTTCTGCTGAGATGATTTATAGTTCATTCCTACTATCAGTTCATTCTTGTCCACACTTTATTTTCCTCTAGAAGAAATGGGCCAGAGGGCAAAGGTACAATCTGGTTCTACACTGAACCTCCCCAAAGTACAGAAGTGTGGATAAATCTCTTAGAGACACAGGGGTTAAATCTGCTACAGGGATCTCTGGTTTATTTTTCCCTAGAGCTTGGGTAACATTTCCTCTTACTTTGTTCCCTTTCATGTTTTTATCCTGCAGTTTGAGGTAAAATCATCCTGAATTCTCCCACGCCCTTCTTGTCATCCTTGTTCCCTGATATCTCAGTTTGTTTAAACTTTTTTTTACTCAGAAACCCACTTTCACCTTCTCTGGTCTCTCCCACCTCTTTTGCACAAGTCTGTGACCTTCAGCCCCCCTGGCTTTCATTCCTCACCAGAATTGGTTATGTCTGATGTTGAAATCTCCTCTGTGTGCAGACACTGCAGAGTTCCCCTTTCCAAGTTGTCATGGTTCTTGTGTTATTGTATAAAACCAACAGATTGTATTCCTACCACAAATCACTGTGATACTTTTTAGGGCAACTCAGCCTCATGATAAGATCACATCAGGGCCGGAACTGAAAAACCTGTATCACAAACTGTGGGGAGCCTAGATCTAATTCTGTGCATTATGGCAAGATGTGGACGCATCAGGCGGATGTGCATTTTCATTCCATCACCTTTGTCACTAGTGCACACAACTATACTCAACAATTTCTCAACACCTTGCAACAAGATATTCAGTAAAATGCATTAATATGGCCAGGAAAAGACCAGGAGACAGTGTGAGCTCTCACTGATGCTCTACACATCTTGAATAGCTGACAATTTTTAGGTAAAATGACCAAAACAGGCACTATGTGGAAGCTGACAGTTTTCCATGCTGAAGAAGAAGGCAAAGAACTGAATATGGTGCTTTCTACTCTAGTCTTGGAGAAAATCTTCTCTTGACTCCCAAGAAAGGAAACAGTTTAACCTTACACATA
This sequence comes from Corythornis vintsioides, assembly GCA_025447755.1. Taxonomy (NCBI): domain Eukaryota; kingdom Metazoa; phylum Chordata; class Aves; order Coraciiformes; family Alcedinidae; genus Corythornis; species Corythornis vintsioides. The sequence continues at coordinate 31,652 of JAOEGS010008029.1, forward strand.
TATATAACTATGTTTGTGTGTCTGAAGCAAGGCACACAACTAGAGAGAATCTGGGGATTGTTTCTTACTATTCCTTTTTTGGATAGGAAGTCCTGTCTTGTATTTTCACAAATGGACTCTCAAAAGAAGCTGGGGTTTTAACATTCTGAGCACCTGAATGCAAAGACGCATTTCTCCTTGCAGTCTTTCTCCGAGGACAGCCTGCTCACTTTTTTAACGAAGCTGACTTATTCTCTGCTTACTCTGTGCTGGGATCTTCAGTGCTGCTCATCTTCCCATGAAGCCGGTTCTTCTGTCCATATTCTCAGGAGCTTGTAGCATACAGCTCCTCATTATCTCCTGCCAAACTAGTGATTTACTTGCAGTGGTATTCCCATTGCAACATCACATTGCAATCCCCTATAGTAGTGTCTCCAAAGAACCGTGCAATTATAATACAAATGTTTAAAGGGTGGCTGTGAATCTGAAGGCGCAATGCTGGGTTGGGTTTGGCACATTTGCAGGTATCAAGCTTGGGTGGGTGCGGATTTCTGCCTGAATAATTAATCCATCCCTAGAAGCGTTATTTGAGGCTTGGGTGTCAGAGCAGATTTTGTTGAATTTTAATATTTCCTGTAACTTACACATCTCATCATTGCCCAGTTATTGTTTCCTGTGCTCTCTGGAACGATACCACCTTCCACTCACTGGCAAGTTGCGGCTCTGTGAACATGTTAAATCTCTCATCCCATTCCAGAGTATTTTTAGCCCTCCAGCAAAGTGTTTGTAATCTTGTCACCCCATGTGGTTTGATCTTCCAACACCCAGCAAGGGTGAATAAACTCACCTTGTAACAGCTCCTCATTAAGGGAAAATGGTATATGACACACCCAGTGAAACAAAGCAATGAGTAACAGTAACATTATAGACACATTTAAAATGTAGGTCTCAGATTCCAGTGATCATGTGTCCTGCTAAACCATTTCAATCCCAGCAACCCATCCTGTACATACAAGTTATCCAAACAAGGTGGGAAAGCATGAGGGAAGGGGAGACTCCACAGTGGGAGATGTGAATAAACAAGGCAGCCCCAAAGTCTGCCTGACAGTTGCAACATTGTGCGATGAGTTAAGAAAGAAAGAAAATAAAGCCAGGAAAGTGCGTAGGAAGCACATTTCTTGAAGTAGTCGAGTGACACCCCGGTGTTTGGAAAAGTGCATGCAGATGACATGTAGCTTCATGTGCAATTATGAGAGACGTGGCCGTTTACCGCAACTGTGAGTGCAGTTGCAATTAGTCCAGTGAAAGTATGGGCCTGAAGTTTCCAAGTACAAAAATGCCATTTATACCACCGTTTAGGAAAAGAAAAAGGACATTAAACTGCAGTGGTTCCTGTTTCTTGGCAGGAATGGTAGAAATGTTTCACAGCACAGATTTGTGAATTCCCTTAAGATGTTACTGCTCATGCACAAATACCCGTGAGGTGATGCCTGCTTCTCTGGCAAAGTGACCACTTTCTGTAGACTCTGCTGTGTAAAAATAAACTAGATGGAGTAGTTCTTTCCTTTGGATTTTTCTCACTCAGCAAACACCTATGCCCAAATCCTTAGGTAGTGTAAATCTGCAAAGCTCCTTGGACTTCAGTAATGTGATGCTGAGAGAGGGTGACCAGTTATTTTGGCTGAATATGAAAATCACCAATTCTATGGTTTTGGACCAATTGTTAGGTAGCTAATTCTCCAATTTACACATGTAGACAGTCTGCAAACTCCCATGTGAGTTTTTGCCTGAACAAAACAGTAGCCAACACAAAGTGAGTATACAAGTATCTATATGTGTAATTCAAAACATGCAAACATGGAGGCTGAGTTTAGATTTCCCCCAAACATAGCACTTCAAATCTTTTTTTGTGATCTCCTTGCACACAATAACCACACACACAGTCCCTCAAAACCCACACTCACAAAAACAGCTGTAAGAGAGGAAAAGACAATGAGGTGCATTGTGGAGGAGCAGTCAGTCAAATCCCTTCCTGCACTCCCCACCCAAAGACAGCACATGCTGGGACTCAATCAGCTCCTAAGGGAGCACAGAGAAAACATACACCCACAGAAATTACTCAAATAATCCCACTCCCTCAAATCCTATAGGACTTTGATGGTTTCAGTGTGGGATTTCCTTTCCACTACCTTCTCAACTCCAAAACAATACTTCAAACTGAAGTTTTAAGGGGAAAAGTAATTTTACTTCTCTTGTTAATTTTTCATCTTCATTGCATTCTCTCAGAGAAATAAAAGTAAATTTATTTATTTTTTTTTTACACAGAGAGACTGGTTAAGCCCAAAACTGTCAAATTGGAGCCTAGGTGGAAGTTTATGTGCAGACACCTGCCAATGAGGTCAGAGGAGATTCTGCTGTACCCAGCTCTGAAGAGGAATAAAGAAGCTTCCTAGCCAGTGGCTTATAAACCTAAACCAGTAAGTTCTTCATTAGGAACAAAATAGTTTAGGGATTTTACTTTAATTGTTTGACTCATTCCTGACAATAGCTGTGCAAACTACTTTGAATAATCTGATTTCTCAACAGGCTTGTTAGAGCCCAGTGCATCCATCAAAGCCACCACTGGCTGACTCCAGCTGCAAGCACTTCCACAGACCTTAGCGAGCTGGCCAGTGTGATGAAGCTCACCTGCTTAGCATTTTTTTTTTGCTCAGTATTGATGCAATGACGTAAAGAACTCAGAGCCATGGAACCTGTGAGGTTTGGTGTGCCTGCTAAGCTCTGAATGCTCTGAAAATGTGAATGAATTGATGATGGAAGTAGGAGTCCTTGCTGATCAATGCTGACTCTTGATACCAGTTAGTATGTGATGAGTCAAGAGCAGCCTTTCTTCCTGGATTTTCACCTTTCCAAAAAAACTGAGGTCACAAAGCATAGGGGACTTAGAGCTATTTATTAACAAAGTGCTGGGGTTGTGAGACTAGCATTTTGAGATCAGTGGTGGGTTCTGGTCTCTCTTACCTTGGAGGCTTCTGGTTTACTGTGATTTAACTCCCAGCTAGCTTGCTGTTGCCAGGCAAACACACTGCAAATGCAGCCAGAGAAACAGAGATGTGCCTTCCAGTTTGTAGTCCAGCCTGCCAAAATTAAAAGTGTGAAAAGACTGTGTCTTTTGTGAGTTGAAGCAAGAGAACATCATGGAAAAAGGCAAATTTCCTCCCCTCCATCCAATATCCAAGGACACAGCCCTTGTGGTACCATTCCTGCCACCAGAAAAAAACATAGGAGCAGTGAGTGAGCTCTGAGCTACCGGCATCCCACAAGCAGAGCATTTATGGGCAGGTGGAGGATTTTCTGAGACCAAGAAGGAGGACAAGACCTGACTGGGCCCTGGCACACTGGTGATCCGAGCAAACACATTGAGAAGGGAACATGCTGATGGCACCATGCCATGGTACTACCTGAGTCTGCCTGTTCCACAGGCTCCCCAGAGCCCTACTCATGGTTAGACCTGGAGTAGGAGAAGAGGTTCTTTGCCCCCTACAGCAAGCATATTTCAGCTGGGGTGTCTGGAAAACACAGGCCTGCACATCATTGCTCTGTGCCCAAACCCACTGCACAGGCATTTAATTAGTTTTCTGACTCCTGAGGATTTATGAGCATCCATCTTCACTAATTTGACTCAATACAACATCAGAAGGCGTTTGAGCAGATCCAGGAAGTACTAAAATGGGACTAAATGTTTCTAAAAATACCATGCTTGCCAGAGAGGGTTAAATGTAAAGTAAAAGTGGGTGGGTTTTTTTTTTTTTGTATTGTTTTGGGGTTTTTTTTCTGTTTTGCCAGAAGCAGTACCCTTGAAGAGTCCAATAACCTGTCTGTGTCTTCAGAAAATTACAGGTGTTTAAACGGGCTGTGCTGAAAGGCAGACGGCGAGATAATAGGTGTTTTCTACCCACCCCCTCCCAGGTTCTTTTGTTGCTGCTGCTACTTCTCCTTACCTCATCCATGGGGTCCGATGGCAGCCACTCTGCTTTGCAGGAGTGGGTCACCCAGAGCTTGTTGGGCAGGTTCAGTCACTGAGCTGAGGCTGGTGATTATGAGCTGGGATGGTTTGCTGGCCCATCCTTTCCCTGCACTTGCTTGCCATCACCACAAACTCCATTCTACCCTGTCCTGCAGTGCAGTGGGTTCTGATCTCTCTTGCCTTGGAGATGTATTGTGATTTAACTTCCAGCTAGTTCACTGTTGCTGGGCAAATGCACTGCAAATGCAGTCAGTCAGAGAAACAGATGCGCCTTCCAGCTTGTAGTCTAGCCTGCCAAAATTAAAAGGGTGAAAAGATTGCTCCTTTCTTCTTAGACAGGTTACCCCCAAGGATTTTTCTCCTCTACTTTCCTTTCTTCTTGCCAGCCAGCCAGTATCACTGGCCTGTGCTACCCCTCCCTTTTAAAACATTTAGAAGCATAATACATCTATTAGGAGAGAGGCTTTTTCTGTTTTATCTTTCTCCCCATTTTTCCTTCCTTTTTTTTTTTTTTTTTTTTTTAATGTACTCTTAAATATTGAATTCCATCTTTAAAAGTCTGTCCTGATGTCAAGCTGGAGCAAGTATGTCAATCATAACAGCGAGGTTGGGAATACTCCGACTGACTCAAGGGAGCCCTGGTCAGTTGTAACGCCTTTTTGTCTTGCACTGCCATGGCAAGAGGAAGTTTAAGTGAAAGGGAGATCCCACTTTCCTGGGGAAAGACAAACAGCTGTAGGTAGGCTTGAGGGAGAGGAAGCTCACTTCTGGGACAAACTTGACAAATGAATAAAAGGGATGGGCGAAGCAAAACAAGAAGACCTGCCTGAATTCCCAGTCAGGTTTTGCACACATCAGTGATGATGATTCACTGTCTGGTTTTCACTTTGTTCCCTTCCTTAAGCACTCGGCACTTTCCTAACTCTGGTAAAGCTCTGCCTGGCCTTTCACTTTTCTTGACCCTTTTGCTTTTTTTACTGGTTACTTTATTAACAATGACCCAAACTCCAGAAAATTTGTCACCCACTTCTCATCAGTTTAATTTCATTGAGTTATGTTAGAAATTATTTAAGTGCTTTAGAATAATAAATGAGTAAAGTATTGTTATTATTTTGGCAGATCTCAACTCACCATTAATAGGGCATTAACCTTGGAAAGATGATCAAAAATATCGTCTTGGAAAGAGATAAGTAGTAAAATGAAACCAGATTTCTTTATTCCTTTGTCATTTTTACAGACATCTTCCCAAATTAAAACTGTCACCAAATATGTATACAAAGCTATGGCAGGATTTATAGGGAAGCTGCTCCCTGAGCAAAGTGTTCCTGCTGAAACCCTGTTATCTCCCTTTCCCTCACAGGAGTGTGGCATGGATGTGATATGTTCCTCCCCATATCCCAGTGGTGGAAGCTGCTCTGGCATTGGCACCAGATGGGGTCAGGATCTGATCCTTTTTACTGGGTATGACAAAAAATGTGGGTCTGAGAACCTTGTCAGGAAAAGAAGAGGCAGGATAAGGACTGCTATCATTCACCCTTTATGTCTCTAAACCAAGCTATAAGGCAGGAACTGGACAGTCCCTGTAGGTCAGAGGCAGCACCCATGTGAAGGGGACAGGAAAGTTGTTAGAGTTCTGTGCAAAGAGACAGGAGAGAGGGTGGGGCGGCTGCAAACATCTTCCAGTCACACAAGCAAAGGATGATGGAGGAGGCTGACCCTTGATAAATCACTTTTGGACTGTCAAAGACCTGCAACAAATTTCCTGATAAGTGACATTTTTTCTGCAATGATTTTTCTTTAGTTAGAAACAAAACATTACCTTGTGTTTTGCTAAAATGTGAGAGGGGAATTGCTCCTTTTGTCTCACTGCAAATTTCTTACTTTTCCCTGAAGTTCACTAATTTGATCCCTAGACTTCCAAACTGAATACTTTAACGAGTCTTTCATAAACCCAGGGCTGGATGTTCCAAACTGAAGCAGGAGGCTTCTCGTGCATTTCTGAATAGTGCTGCAGCTTTACCACAGGAGAAGGGCCCATGGCAGGTCCTGTAAGCCTCTTTTGCTTTTTCAGGGCCAGGGAATTTTTTTTGGTCGGTTTCTTCAGTGCATTTCAGCAGCAATGTTGGCTCCTCAGAAGGGCAGCTGCTGAGCAAGGTGTTTGCCGTTGCTTCCCCTCAACACCCAGACAGCAGTCTTGACTCACAGCCTCTTTCAGCCTCAAAGGGGTAGTGTTAATAAGACTTTCTGTTTCAAGGGGGAGTAAAACCATATTTTCTTCTCATCTCAGCCTCTGTTTCCTTCAGCTCTCACCAGGCAGTGGCTTGAGATATTGATTGCTCTTTGTAATTTCTTTTGGGACCCCCTTATTTTTATTTTATGCACGGCCTAATGCAAGTGTCTCCCAATTCCAGAACAGGAAAATTAATTTGTTTCCTCTTGATAGCAAAGTATTTGCTTTTGCCATCAAATTGAGCTCTAGAGGGTATTCACCCTGGGCAGTGGCCTGGACCTGCAGTCCTGCAGGGCTGTCTTTGGGAATAAGGCTCAGTGAATAATTTATTTTTCAGTTTGGTTGCAAGGAGTCAAGGGGAAATTCAGTTTAATTCAAACTAAATCTCACACCTTCTCTGCGCACACGTATATCATTTTTGCTGCACTTAACCAGGTTGCACAATGGGTAGTTTTGCTGCTATAAGCCATATGAGTGGTTTTTTTCTTGTATGCTTTTATATTTCCATACTCTGTCCTGAGCTTGAAGACATCAACTACTCACAGCCAACATAGGGGCCACAACAGAGAAAAAAACATTTTCTGCATCCTGACAAGATGCCAAATAAATGTAAGATCATGGGGACAAAATGTTTGCTTTGATTGCTGTTTCCTCAGCCTGCTGCAGCAGCAGGGCATAGCCAGACCCGAGGACGTGGTTGGTGGCCAGGGACAGCTGCCAGGAGCTGGACAGTCCCTGTGGGGCAGAGGCAGCACCCATGTGAAGGGGACAGGAACGTTCTTAGAGTTCCGTGCAAAGAGGAATCAGGAATCTCAGAACCCACCAAAGTGTTTCACTTCCTCTGATGATGGAAACTATGAAGTAATTTTGGGCAGTAACCTGTTTTATCATCATGAACTGAACTTGGTATTTGACCCTGTTTTGAAAGGTGGAGATCTGTCTAACCCTGCACATATTCTTCTGCTTACTGCTGGAGCTCTAGTATTCAACAAGTGAATATATTGCAAAAGGAACTTTGTTGCTGCTGTTAACATGGCCTGACCAAGTTTCTGGAGCGCTCCATGGGCACCAACTTCTGCTGCTGAAATTTTTAACATAACATCCTCCATGACTAGTTTATTTCTCTGCAGATTTGTGTAATTGTTATTCCTCAGGTTACATATGCTATCCTCACCCCTTATAGGGTTCACATGCCTCCTTGCAGCCTATGTTTTCCTAGTCTATACAGGAGCCAAACTCTCTAGGTATGTCCATGCAGAGCAGGCTCCCATGCTGTGCCAGTCCTCCCAGCAGAAACACCGACTGTCTTGCATGGTTCTTACCCATGCTCTGTGCAATGGCATTTGTTCTCCCTGAGCAACAGGCAGTGCGGTTCAGGACTGATCTTTTGAAAGGATAGTTATTATTTGCTGGAACAGAATTCCTGAAAGAGGAAGTGCCTCTTGCATCCCAGTTCCTTTCATTCTTAATTGGACCATGTCTCAGAGTAACCCAAGGTAAGAGGATGGAAAATCACCTGCATCTCACTTGATGATGCTCTGCTGCTTCCACAACTGTGCCACATGTTGGCAGTACCTGTGGAAGCTGAGTACTGTTAAATCCTCTTGCCCTCAGGGCAATTGAAAGTTTCCTGAGGTCTTCCCAGTTCAGCCTCTCCAGAAGCCAACAGGATTTTTGCAGGGGAAAAACATAACTTTATTTATGTACTTTGGAGGTAGAAGATAACGCTGAATGATGTTTTCAGTTTTCTTATGAAAAATTTTCATTCAAAGACTTTCAGTCTAAACACTTCTGTTTCAGTCACTGGACTAAAAACCAAAGTTAAACTGAACTAAAGCTTCCCCAGCTGGGGTTAGCTGAGAATTGAACTTCTGCCTGGTGAAATAGGGCTACATGTGTCACTAAATCAGTAGGGAGGTATTTTGCAATGCCACCTCCCAAAGCAGGCTTGCTAAGGAATAATACAGTGTTTTCAAAACAGGGGGGCTGATTTCTCTCTACTTTGTGAAATTATTTACAGTTAAACTGTCTTGTCTAGGTTATACGGGGTCACTGAGTGTCTGAATACCAGACAGGTGAGATATACATGTATTATCTCCACTTTTTTTTACCATGCCCTCTGTGTAAGGTGTATTTTCACCTCAAAACTTAACCTCTATTTGCACCAGGTTGGGGGAATTCACCATGCTGTGAGTCAAAGCTCAGGCAAGCACCAGAAGAGATCACCCAGGGAGGGTGTGGATTTGTATTCCCAGACACTTTTGAGAACAGGTTAGACAAACAATGAACACTGTCAGTAGACTTGATCCTGCCTTAGGGAACTGTGGTGAACTACATGACCTCCCCAGTCCCTTTCAGACTATTTTCCACAGCTCCAAGACCAGAGTTACAGCAAGAAAGGGAATTTGTCTCTTCGAGTGTTTAGTTACTTTGCAAGTTCTGAATTTAACACAAGCCATCATGTACTTAGCAGAACAATTGAGCACTAGGGATGGTGCCATGAAATAGACTCCTCTGGAATATGGAAATGTCATCTTACAGTTCCAGGGAAGGTCTCCTACTGAGGACACAGCAGTATCATCAAAGCTCCGAAGCAGCCTGCAAAAAGCTTGGACAATATCCACATATCCTTGATTGCTTATAACAACATGAAGGGGGACCTGGTGTAACTATGGGGTAACAGTTCCAGAAATCAACTTTTTTTTTTTTTCTCCACAAACACAGGAAGATTTGTTCCCCTCCTGTTAGCCACTGAAACATATATATCAGCATTAACCCTCAGGCTAACATTAAGCTCATTGACTCATAGGCTCTCCAGATCAGGAGGGACTATTACACTCACCTTGTCTGCCCCCTTACAGAGGCTTGAGAACCTCACCCAGGTATGTCTACATAAAGTCATTAACTCGTGTCTGATCAAGTGCAAAGCCCTCAGCTGACCTGGAGAGAGGAAAGGCAAGAGGGCAATGCAGCCTCGTGGCTGGTCTTGCATTGTATGTCCAGGAGTGTACATACTGCACAAGTTGCCTCAAGGGGACTCATTCCATTCTTCCTCCCAGTGAATCTGCACCTGACTGTGCCATATCTTCTAGAGAATGACAAAGTGACTAACCTACCATCCTGGCTCTAATAGCCCAAGACTTCTTCTGTGCACTTGCATCTGATTTGCAATTTCACTTTTTCCAGTTCTTAGCAAAAAAAAATATTTGAGCAAAAAGCTGCCTTTATTTTTATTATCAGTCATATTGCTTAGATTTTATCCAGTACTTATTATCAGCAGAGCTGAAACTGATCTACTAAGAGGGTCAGTATTTCCTCCATGCCCCCCGGGAACACTAGGACACAAAATAATTTAGTTTAACTTGTATTATTATGGATTCATATTTCTAAAAAGTAAAGGACCACAAAAAGTGCTTTTCCTATTCTCTTGATTGCACACACACTAGCAATAAAAGCATATGCGAAGTTATCTTCCTAAACAAATATGATTTCTTGTCATCAATAACACTGTAAAAGAGGTTCTTTGGAAGATAATGCTCCATAAATCTGAACCACTCACTCCTGCATCTACATTTGCATTTTCTTTTAAAAGTTTTTGTGGTAGTGGAGAAATAAAGCCAAAAAACTTAAATTAATCTAGTCTCCAGCTAGCCCTTAATAGATGTGGTTAAATCAATAGGAAGCAATACAATCAAAAAAGTAAAAAGAAGTAATGATACCCCACCATAGAGGCATGAGAGAGGCAATTACAGACCCTATGGAGCTGTAATGCTGTGTAGTGGATTAGTCAGAAGGAGGCACAAGCTGCTAAACAGAGTAGCCACCCCCCCCCCGCCCCACCTCTTTCCTTCAGTGTACTAATTAATCAGGCATAAAAAGCTCATCAAGGAGCAGTCCAGCAATGAGAACCAGACTGAAACAAGGTTATCCTGAAGGTTAAAGACACAGGATCATCTTTTATTAGTTAAAAATTGCATAGAAAATATATCTTGCCATCTTCCCTTGATACACCCACCACTCAAGGGCTGACTTAAACCAACCCCTTCTTGCAGGGGCAGTGAGATTGACAGCTGCCACCGAGGCCTTCAATCTTCTCAGGAGGGGAAAGTGAATGACAAGGGCTAATACTGAGGATGGTTCATCATCTTCACCTTTCATTTTCCTGTCCTTTGTTTTTCAGCCCAGAGCTGTATAGTCATTGGTAGTTTCCCAGCTGTTGCCTTTTCATGTAGGTCAGAAAAGCTCAACTCTCCAGGAGGATGCCAGAATGCATCCCTGCATCCACAAGTGCTCAGCTATACTTGGGTGCATACAGTTGCAGATGTTTTATCTACTCCTAAATTGCTGACACATACTCCAAAACTCAGTCTTCACCAGAAGTGCTAAACACAGGAGAATGGGGTTGTGCCTTCTGTTTTGGAAAATTCTGATGACTTCATAAAAGACCCAAAAGAACCATACATCAAATGTCAGAGTGGTTCCTGGAGAACAAACAAGATGATCTTGTTCCTTAGGCCAGCAGGAAATGGTCACTGTCAAGCCAGCCCACTGTGGTTGGGCACACATTAGGGGTGATGTACACTGCTGCCCTCTACTGCCATCATCACCCAGAATTAACTGTGGGTCATACCTTAGGGTCATGCCTGAGTCCTCTTTAGCTCAAAGGGGATATCTGTTCTTGGAACAAGGCTGTCTATGTTAGGTCCTTGCAACCTGTGTGAAGGTCTTGATGGCCATGGTATGCAGCAGATGAACAGCCATGATGTGTTAGTTAACATGACATAATAGCTTCTGGTAAACAACCATAATATATTCCAAAGCAGTGATCCAATTGCATTTTTCTCTGCAAAGCAGTCAGAAGTCTCCTGCAATTCTATTTAAAAATACTATATTGAGACTTTGGAACTTCATCTTGTTAAGTTTCAGCAGGATGTCTCTGGGACTCTAGACTCTACCTAGATTTCTATATTACATCTTTCTTTACTCACCTAGTAGGCAGAGACAGCTCTTTTAGTACTAGATTGTTTGTTAGACAGTGATGCAATCAGTGTTGCCACCTAAATGCTTCATGGAAGAATGGCTGGTTCTCATTTCTTCATTATTTACCTAGTTCACTACTCCTAAAGTGGGCAGTCTCAGAACTGCAGCTAAGAGCTGGATTAGTAAGGACAGTCCCCTCACTGCCTGGGGTTATTTGGAAATCCAGCTATCATGCTTGGCTTTGCTAGGTGGGCTGGAGTTATCCAGGAAGATGGAATAATACAGTCTTCCAGAATCTATGCCTCTTAATCTATCTGCTTCTCAAAAGTAGAAACAATATAGTTGCTTTCTCTTTGCTTTTGTTTATTGTGTTTCTATTATATATTTTTTTCAGGCTAATGACTTACTGAATGTGTGTAATGCCCCAGCCTGAAGCAATGCTGGTATCAGAAAGGAACAGTTGCCTCAATACTGCTAATAACATTAACAGCACTGAGCTTCTCTATTGACTATAGGCTGCTTTGGAAGAGTTCTCCTTCAATCTTATTCTTCCACTCCTTACTGGGCTTCTTTTAATCAGGAAAGAATGCCCAGTTTAAACCAGGTAGGAACTTTGCATTGCAGAGAGATTATCTGCCATAAAAGCATGATGGAGTTATTTTCGAAGAGTAATGTTTTTTTCCAAGATTTATGATTTTGAGGAAGGCTTTTTTTTTTTTTTTTTTTTGCCAGTAGGTCACAGGTGCCTCACCTTTAGGTGGGTATGAGAGGTGAGCAGCTGTGTTCTTTGGCATGAGTGGAGTTGCTCTCTACGTGAGAGAGCAATTGGAACGTATTGAACTCTCCCTGGGGGATAATGAGGAGCAGGTTGAAAGCTTGGGGGTAAGGTTTAAGGGGGAGACTAGTATGGGAGACATTGTAGTAGGTGTTTACTATAGGACACCTGATCAGAATAAGGAAGCTGATGAGGCCTTCTACAAACAGCTAGAAGTAGCCTCTCAGTCACAGGCTCTGGTTGTTATGGGGGACTTGAATTACCTGGACATTTGTTAGGAAAACTACACAGCCAGGCATGCACAGTCCAGTAGGTTCCTCCAGAGCATTGATGATAACTTCCAAATGCCAGCGTTGGAGGAGCCGACAAGGAGAGGAGTGATGCTGGACCTTGTACTAACAAACGAAGAGGGACTGGTTGAGGATGTGAGGGTAGGAGGTACTCTTGGCTGTAGTGACCACAAGATGGTGGAGTTTAGAATTGCAGGCAGCAGGCACAGGGCCACAA
>JAOEGS010008029.1:54111-79771 GCA_025447755.1 Corythornis vintsioides
AAACACGTTGTGGTTTTGTTTTGTTTTTGTTTTGTTTTTGTTTTTTATATATATATATAAAAAAAAGGGAAAGAAAAAAAAGAGGGAATTACCACTTTTCTCTCTCTCCTACTAATGTTAACTAGTTTTCTTAGAATCTTTATAACTTTAGGGATTAAACTGAGCTCTGCATGTGCATTTTCTGTACATACAACTAACAAATGCTTGCCTTTCAGCTCTTTTAGTAAGCAGAAGAAAACAGAACAGGATTAACTTTGCTATCCTTCCTTGAAAATGAGTTCCCCTACTGAGCAGTAAGCACAACCATGGAATACATGGTACTTACTTAATACACTGGAAAAATATTCTTTGTTAGACTTATACTCTCTTTCCTAAATTATTTTGCTTGTTGTTTCTTGGTTGTGTTAGGTTGAGGGTTTTTTTTTTTTGTCTTTTTTTTTTCTTATTACAGCCAGAAGGGACAATCAACATAATTTCCGTTTGCAAACTGGACACATACATTTTTTCCAGTAACTTTAATGAGAGCCAGGCATGTGTAAGGAATCTAAGGGTGAGTTTTTTCCTGCTCCCTCTCACATCAAAAGGAAAGTTTTCATTAACTTCATTACTGCTAGGTCAGGATGGAGTAAGATATTGAGAAATAACACTCTGAGAAGAAAAGTAGCATCAGCAAGATGCTATAGTATCATTCTCTTATCACAGGTCACTATCGAATTTATATAAATGTAAATCACTAATTGCACTAATATTTTGCAGAGTATCTAATACAGCAGCCTTTTAATGAAGCAGAGGAGTAGTAGCAGAGCAATCCTCCCAATGTTTTCATGCAAGTTTTATCAAGTCTAGAGAACCCACTGAGTTGGAAAGATTGTTGCCCTTCATTAATGCAGTAATGCAACAATGAATAAATCAGCGTGTCATTCAATCTCCCAGGAGTCCTTCGGCCCTATACACAGTGTGACTGTAAGATGAGGGGAAGGAAGGCAGGGAAGTCCTAAAGATTAATCAGATAATAAGGGAAATTCCTGAGTCCTGAGTGCAAGGTCTTTTCCCTCCCCAGCCTCTCCAAGAACCCGCAGAAGCCATATCTCCCCTGATTTGCAGCAGAGATAAGGATACCCCGTCCACACAGAGATGTACAACAAACATGACTTTATCTCCACCACCACATGCAGGCTCAGGATCAATAAGCAGTCATCATTTAGACGTCTTGCAGGAAGGATCTGTGGGATGAGACACCCCCTCATGCCCCCCCATTCCCAGCTTTAGAAGTCCCTGGGTCACATAAGCAGGGCCTCAAAACAAACAGGAAAAACTCTTACCCCAGGTATGAGCCTGGGTCTTGGCAGCAGCAGACAAACAAATGACAAAGAAAAATGCTTGATTCAGACTGTTTGTTTTTTCTTGTTTGTAGAGTTTGCTCCTCAAAGCTACCATTGGAGAGAAGTTTCAGTCTGTATGAGCTTTCCTGTAGGCCTGGCAGGAAAACACACACCAAAAGAAAGGAAAAAACCCCAACCAAACAATCCTGATGCTGGAAACATCTGGATTTTTATATGTGCTTAACATCTTTGGAGGGTCTGTTTTTGTTTGTCCTTCTTGCCAATAAATTCAATGCTTTTCCCTGGAATATATGGGAGCAGGAAATATATATTAAAGGTAAGTATTCCTGTTTAAAGTCAAGCTTGGATTATTAACAGCAGTGTGGTCATGATGAGAAGCAGTGAGATGATAACCTTTATGAGCAGTATTACACTATCTCCCAGCCTCTGCAGAGTTAGCTGTAATCATTGTGCAACCCAGACCATCAAAGGAAAGATAAAATCAGATAAGCAAAATACTGTTGTGATTTTGCATGAATGCTGTTTAAGTTATAATTATGACTTTTCATATCTTTGGTTAAAATGAAGGTGAAAACCAATTTTTTATTTACACACACACATATATATATATTTATTTATATCTTTGACCTCTGAGACCCTTAAAAAAATGTATGTCCCTATATTATACTAGCTCAGGAAGACCCTGATTAAGTTGGTAGTTGCTCAGACAGGTGGTTTAGTGCACAAGCAGGCAAGATTCAGCCTGCACTGCACAGAGGAAACCACCTACAGATGACAGATGATGGAGAGAAAATTTCAGAAAGGCAGTCTACTTCAGGAAACAGGCAAATGACACCAACATGAGCAACTGTATTCATCAGGTGAGCACTGATCTGGAGCTTACGGTCATACTGGCTGGGGCTGTCCCCATTCCTCAAAGGAGTTATGAAATCTGGGACCCAGAATAATCTTGGCAAAGTGCATGGGGCAGTCCACTGGAAACGCCTCCTCTCCTGCATCTTGAATGTCCACCTCCAAATAAGCAGATGGGGCCCCAAAGAAATACTCCTCATGAGGTGCACTTCTAAGGGTTGCATATATCTGTAAGATCCACAAAAGCAATATCAATTTGGATGCCTACCTATTTTTTTATTTGAGATAGACAGAATCCCTTTGTCTGCAAAACCATGGGGTGAGCCCATGCTCAGCAAGATAACTGGGGACGTTATCACTGATTTCAGCTGAAAGAGGCTCACACCCTCATTCTGATACTTTCTTGAAGTTAGGTTTGCTTCCTATATTTCCAGAACTTATGCTTCTGGTCCCAAGTGGAACAGACTTTCTTGAGGGTATGTTTGTACTTCCCAGTCATTTGCATGTAATTTTATGCAAACATTTTTATCACAGATCAGTTCACACAACCACAAGCTGTGTTTTTATTTTCTCTGTCAGCTGAAAGCTTAATCTACATTGCCTTTTTTTTCCTCTCCTTGCTCCGGTATGGCTACATCAAAGTAATAGCACAAGATACAAACCCTAACTCAAGATGCTCTGCTTTTGTGCAGAAAAATATTCTGCTTTCCATGTACTTTATGTTGGTCTGAGCCTAAGTATCTCATACCTTGACAGTTCCAGCACTTTCAGAGCTTCAGTGGAACATCTGCATTAAGGAAACTGCGACAGAGCTGAATTTGGGCAGGCAAGCAGACCTTATAAGATATTTCTTGCCACAGGAGAGAAGTAAATTCTTTACCAAACAGGCAATTCTTGTATCGGTGGATCATTTATTCAAAAGGCTTGAATTAAAAGATCAAACAATGCTATAAAATCTTGCATTTGCCAGTCAATGACATCTATTCAGTTGAAGTGCCTCTGTAGTGTCTGTCCCAAACTAGCTGAGAGGTAGGGATGGTGCATACAAAGGCTGGAGGATCAGGAGGAGACTGTGCGGGAACCCACTGTGGGAAAGGGGATAGCAGGAGCGTGCAGAGTGATTGAAACTCTCTTTTTGCCATTCTTCAGAGAGCAGAAACCTCATTATTTCACACGTAACAGGCAATTGTGATCCAGTGTGAAGAGCTCAGACCAGATGAGAGTGATGAAAAACATCAGCAAGCTTCAATTTAAAATCGTTGGGTTGAAGCTGGCACATCCACAAGAGTAACGCTTATTATATGGTATCCATTTCATCTACTTCTGCATGATTAAATACTAGATCTTATCTTACTGAGCTCTGGACATTGTTGCTACATCACATTGTGGGTTATCAATAACTAATTCTCAGCTGGGGAAATATGTATTTCATGTATGTATACACAAGGTGATCGTTGCTCAATTTAAAACATGTCTGATCTGAAGCTAATATTCAGATTGAAGATGCTGGAATCTGGCGCAACATGAGAAACTGACTTGCCAGATGAGACTTGAAATGCCAAGGTTCAGCCTATTGAGATTTTTTTTATTATTTTCTCCAGCCTCATTTTAAATCCTAGAAAATGTGTTTGTGGTGGATCTGCTGAGGCAGCTCTCAAAGAACTGTAAAAGCACAGACTGCACCACTATGCCATGAGGGGCCAGGAACTGCTCATGGAAAAGCTTCATGTTTTCACACGCAAAACAGAGTGTAAGGTCTTTGTTAGTACAGCCCTGAGTATTTCACATTATGGCTTCGGGAAGAGCAGCACATTTAACACAGCGCTGTGATCATGGACAATGCTGATGCATTCACCCAGTGGTGGATGGCCATAGGAAAAAGGATCACGATTAACTCTGTCGGTGCCAAATGACACACCTAGCCTGTGCTCCAGCTAGAGGCCCTTTCTTAGCATGAAAAATAAAATAAAGCACATGGCATGTTAGGAGCTTTTCTATATACTGTTATTCATGTAAATGATTTTTTTTTTTAATGTTCAGAGCCAAGGAATGAGCAGGTGCTGCAGGATCTGAGCTGCACTGTCAGCCTCTTTAATGGGACCTTTAACTACCAACCACAAGTACAGACCAGAATATGCTGGAGTGTGCTCTACAAAGGAATATTCACAGAAGAATCAGATCAGTTTTAAGTTTGTATTCACCATCATTCCTTTAACTAACATCTCTGCAAATAAAACCACACCAGAGAAAGAAAGAGCTCCACCTTAGTAAAACTATTTCCTTTATATTCTCTCTCCCCAACACCTCTTTTTTTTTTTTTTTTTTTTTTTCTTCAAGAGTTCAGTAGGGGAAAGTTTTCTGACTTGTTGGAACAAAACTGTGAAGCTTTTTGAAACAGGAGCAAATGGGTTAAAAGAGCTTCAGAGTTGAAAGCTCTGCTTTACTCATCCTTAATGGAAACTCAGGGACTGAATTTAGGATTATGTTTGTTGAGAACAAGGAAAAAATCGACAGAGAAGAGGCTGGCAAAGAGAGATGGTATGTACAGGAATTAAATGTGGTTGGGTGTCACTGTGCAGGGCGAGTCTGAACTATGTATGTGCGTGTAAGAATTTGTAGTAGTCTGTGTGCTGGCAAAAGAACTGGCAACCTGCCCTAAAATATCTAGTAGGCTCCTCCTGAGTTTTTGAATCCCTCCTCAGTTCTCAGTGACAGAGACCTTGATCTCCATTTTAAAGCATCACTAAGATAGGGATATGTGGGCTATATGTGAGGTGGTATTCAGATTTTTAAAAAAATTAAAGATCAATTTGGACCTTAATAGAATTGGGGACCATGTGCAAACTACAGAACCAGCTCTTCCCACATCAAAATTTGGGGATGTCTGGGGACTGGTCGTGCACCTACTTCAGGGCCAGGGTACAAATTAAGATGCCTTTTCAGATCCCATAATCCATCACAATTTTCAGCCTGCAATTTGTGATTCAAATTTACACAGCTTTTTCTAAATAGAGAAATAAAAGGAGCTGTGCAAGTTCCTCTGAAGGCTGTTCCCTCAATCTCTATATATGAAAGAGAGCTTGAAGAAAGAAGTAAGCCTGGCTGGTGTCATCTGATGACAGTAATCAGCTGTTTACTGCATCTTTGGCCATATCCAAAGTAATTAAATTGGCTAATAGTTACTAACTGTAAAGATTAAAGACTCAACAGAAGAGCAACTGCAGCAGTCTGATCCATTTGCTCTCTGTCTTGATCATGCCTCTTTTGTGTTACTGACTGATGCTTCTCCATGCTGTAAGATGAAAGGACTGCATAAGTTGAGGGAGACTTCAACAGAGGACACCTGTGGATAGCCCAACCTACCCACGCTTAGTCCATCTGGATGTCCTGGAGTCTCCTACATATCAGAAGGTTCCTGAGCTGTTTTCACCTGTGCCTGGGTTTGGATGAATGACAGATGTGTTTAGCCAGCAGAAGGGGCTCTGAACAAAGAGCATTCAAGATCTAAAGACACTAAAGACAAGATGGAGGAAGAGATATCTCAAAATAACATTTCTCATGTCATATGGACTCATGGAAAACCCCTGATTGCCTGGCACCATGGGTTTGTGTTACTAGATGAGTTTTGCACAAGCATCTAGTGAAAGACTTTGGGCTTCTGCAGAATCCCTGTAAGAGGAACAAACCCAGTCACCAAAACCAAAACCAGCTGTGCTGAGAACTCTCCATCTGCCCCTGATGGCCTCACACAGCACTCACAGAAAAACATTTGTCCTCCTACTTATTGCAACTGCTTAAATGTATCTTTATATGAAAGCCTTGAATAGCTTTAAAGAACTCTATCTTAGGAAAATAACACACATTTAATAGCCTTCCAGGAAAGCATCACATATAAAATGAACAAGGTTATTTTGCAAAATAGCACTTAATTACAGCCAACAGAGCAGCACCCAAATTTATGGAGCTCCTCCATGGAATTGTTCCTTGGACAGAGACTAAAAACTAATTCAGCAAATCTCCCTGTCAAATGCAGATGAAGTGGAAGGGTATTTTCCAGGTCTTCACTACCCATGCTCAGCTTTTTCTACACCCCAGCAGACTGGAACTGCATCCAGGAAAGCTGCACTGGTGACAGTGTATAAGCAGTTTGAGACCTAGAGGTGATGTTAACAGGCTGAGACAGTAAAAGAATACACCAATCAAGGTGCTTCCCTCTACTAATTAAGGTCCTGTGAGGTGTCACCTATGTTCCAATGCTTCCTTTACCCACAAGATCTTCCCAGAAGGCCACAGAGGAAAAACAGCTGCCTTCCAGCAAATTACAGACTTTCTATCCACCTTCACTAAAGCAGATCAAAGCAGCTGTCACCTCCCTAAAATGGAACATTCGAGTGGTTAAACTGAAGGCCAAAGAGGCTAAATTAGTATTATTTTTAGCCAAAGTTTGTTACCCCTCATCAGAAAACTGCCAATCAAGCCAGCATACTGCTTCATATAGAAATATTACTGCTCAGTGAGACAGGCAAGATCCTTGTGAGTCTTAGGAGGCCAAGAGAACAGTGAGAAGTATTCTACCTCCATTGCATGTCCAGGGTGCAAGCATGACTGGGATATGAGCAAGGTCTGGAAAAATTGCCCTTCCAGATCAATGGCAGAGCCTGTCCTCAGCAGTCAGTGCACCCAAGTGGCAGAGCAATCCCTGGGAAAGAAATGGGGACAGCTCAGCACTGCTTAAGGGACAGACCAGCCTAGCTCCCCAGGAAAGGACTTGGTGATGGGAACAAAAAGTCTGCAGCATCTGCTTCAGGCATCCCCATTTGTGCCTTAGTCACCTGTGATGGCTCTGACTCTCACTTCTCAAAGATGAGAGGACTTTGGGATCCTGAGTCACCTGCCTCACTCTTCCTGCTTCATCCGTGAGGTTGGCGCTGACCAAACACTCCCGCTGAAGCCCAGGGGAGCATCTTTAGCTCCCTTGCTGTCTGCAGCTTTGGGTAGCAGGAGGTGAGGATAAGGAATGACAGACTTAGGTTTTCATAGACATCTCTAGTGTTGTTTAGTTTCAGATATATTAAATACTAACATTTGTGTCCCCTGAGTTCTTTGCCTTTCAGAACAGGATGCCTACTCAATAATTAGTTCAGGCTTTTACCCAAAGGGTTATTTTGGGGATAGGCTTAGTGTTACAAAGTACTCACTCTGTGCTCAGACCAAGTAGTTTGCTGTGAATATGGAGTTGACATCACGTCATTTAGTTCATTTATTTAAGTGTTGATTTGTAGCTGATGCACCCACGGGTGATGCTGACAGCAGCTCCAATTTCTTCATTAAAACATAGTGATATAAACACAGCCCTCACACCTCATCCTGCCTTAGCTGTAACCTGCTCACACAAGAAATAATCATAGCATCGCTGATGACAGCTAGGGCCACGCAGCAGTGGTATCACTCTTATCCCTTATGTTTCTGGATGGCATCTGAGACAAGAGAATACCTGGGACTCCACCCAGATGAAAGATGCTGTCAGCATCTCCACAGAAACAGGAAATCTCCCAGTTAATTTAGGGCATGAATGAGCTCATTGGTATGGACACAAAACCTCCCAGCACAGATCTGGACCTATCCAGGAAGGAGAGCTTGGCCCTGAAGAAGTTGAGGTTCTGCTTCCTGGCCCTGCTGCTGTCTTTTGCTGTGCCTCCATCAAGCTGGATCACCACATCATGGTCTCAGCTTTCTCTCTACAACTTTGCCCAACCCTTTAATCTCTTTTGGGTATGATTTTGCCCTGAGTACCTCACCAGTTTTAATAGCATCTTGTAAAACTGCTGGCCATGGTAAGTAAGTAATAGATCCCATGAAATCACCTGTATGTGTTCCAGTCAGGGAGTAAGTAACACAGAAACTGGATCATTCCCAATGGCAGTAAGAAAACTGTTTACTCCTCAGTATCACAAATATGTAATTTCACAGAGGGAAAACTGAGGCAATGACAAGTTTTTGAAAAAATTCTGTTATATGTTAGGGAACTAGATCCAGCTCACAAAAGAATCAATTTAATACACAATTCACTAGATTACTCTTCTTTAGCCATATAAACAGTGAGTTTGACAGGGCCTGGACAGCTTACACATCTCCTGCACCTCTCAAGCTATTCATGGTGGCTTCCCTGTCAAGTACTGCTTGAACCCCCAGATTCTGGATTCTCCCACAGCAGGTTATAAGGCTGGCATCTGACACGTGCATGGGAGAGATTGGATTCCCCATGCTCATGTTTGGAGTACATTGCTCCTTAGAGTGGCTGCAGGGACAGCCTCATGGCTCTGCTCCCGGACTCTTTGCTGCATCAGTGGCCAGGTCTGGAAGAGCAGACAGACATGTGGCAGGGGCATTATGGGGGAGGGGACAGTGGAAATGCTGTGGCAGGAGGGTGTAAGCCAAAAACTAGATGAGTGAATTTCACTAGCAGATCACGAGGTTTGGTGGTTTGCTGTCACTGCTGGGAACCATCTAGAGTATCATTTTGGGTCAAGCACAGACACAGAGAGATCTAAAAGCTGGCAAAACCAGCTCAGTTCCACCAGCTGTTAGGCCAGTGCAACACTGGGTAAAGGCTTTAGTGAGAGGTTGGTGAGAGTGTAGCCTGAGATACCTACTGGGCTCCTTTGGGCCTACAGTCCTGATTAATGTTTCCTCTCACTGGTTGTTACTACAGTTCAGACTAAAATCTTGAATCCAGGAATTATCCCTAAATGTGGAATATCTTCTTCTATCTACCTCAGAGTTATCTGGTTTGGGTTGCTGTTCGCTATCAAGATAAATAATAGATAAAAGGCATGAGAGGTCTAATCCTAACTACCATTTCCTATCCTCCCCGCGTTAGTATTGGTTCGTTGATGCTAAGCTGGCCCATCTCCAGCTGGAACTGATTCCTAAATCAGAAGGAACATTGAGTCCCCTTAAACCATGAGCAATTTGAAAGTTCTCTCCTATCACAACAGCTTTGACCTGGACCGCCTTCTTTAAACTGCCTCCAGAGCATTCTGTTTCATAACCAAACAGTTCATTATTGTTTCACTCTCCAAATTACATTTCTGAATTTAATGGGACTCCTTTTCCAAGTGCACCTTGCACAGAATTAGTCTCGATGTCTCATTTTGGCCATTCTGTGTCCGGATGACCTCTGTATGGGAGAGCTGGTGAGCAGAACATCATCTCTCATGATACAAGTACTCCATGTTCACTCTGTGTTTATAAGTGTGCAGTAACATCACGCTATTTTAATTATATGTTTTCTTGGCACTTCTCTTTCATCTTTCTGTAACTTTGTCAAGGTTGTAAACACACCTAGGCCTTCAGGCTCCTTCAGCAAGAATTGCTTTAGAAACCATCTATGCATCTTCCTTCTACAGAGCTCAGTGTTCCGTACATCTGCAAATTGCAGGGCCGCAGCAGATGCCTGGGAATAATGCATGTGTACAGAGCATACGCTATAAAAGCAGAACCATGTGACAGCGTTAGAAGCATCTCTGATGAAAGATGAACACAGAGGCTGCAAGAGGCTTTCTCACATGTAGTTTGTGAGTGCTGGCAGACTTGCCATTGTTTTGATACTCTGGTTTATTAAAAACCCACTGAAATACCAGTTTGTTTCACAATAGGTTACCATTTTTCACAGACCCATTCTTTGTGCGTTAGGCCGATAACTCGTATGGTTTCCTGTCCCATATTGGATTGCTTTTGAAATTGTTTGGTTTAATTTGGCTTGTGGGCTTTTTGGGTTAAATGAGTGTAGAATTGATTTACTGGGAAGACATGGGGTTTTTCTGCAATGTATTATCCTTTGAGAAATCCAGGCTGCCCCTTTAAACAAGACACAAAAAGAAATCAACCATCGCCTGGATAAAGCCATTCTCATCAACATGCAAGGAGCTTGCTTGTCTGTCACGTCGCCCACATCTTCTCAATCACTCCCTTTCATTTATCCTATTATGCCCCTATTTTAACTCATGCTGTGGCTGATACTCAATGACAGACAGAAAAAAATCCAGCTGAGCATCATCCCTCTTTTGCTTCCCCACAGGAGATGTAGTGTAGGACTTTACCTGCCAGAGGTGAGCACCCACACACCTGGCAGAGATGAACAGGGGGGAGACTTTTTACAGCTATGTGAAAACACTGGCAACCCAGAGGATCTGGGTGATATCTGCTATAGGCAATTGTTTTTCTGACTTCTCCCCCCTTCTCCATGTGTGAAGAGACAGTAGGTGTTTTGCAAACATTTGCAGCTTGGAAGAAAAGATCATAAACCCTGACTAATGTTTGTGGTTGGTGGGTCTGTGGCAACAAGTCAAAGCAAGTGCTAATTACTATGGTTATTGCAGCTATTTTATTATTTAATTTCACAGAATTATTGTGGCATTGTAGAGCCCTAACCTGGAGCCACTGCCCTACAGGCAGGATACTATCCAAACACAGAACAAAGCAACGGTCCCTGCTGCTAGGAACTTGCAACCTAAATATACTGGCGTGTTGACTTCTGACCCAAAACCTAGAGGTGTTTGATCACAGAGCTCATACTGGTCTATGTCAGAGTGCAGTGGGGCTCTGTAGTTGAGCAATAGTTGCCCAACAGGGAGGAGGTACAACCCCATACAACATGCAGATGGGGAGATCTGTGGGAAAACAATGGGTCTCACAAAGAGAAAGATCAGTATTTCTGGTTTTCAGCAGGAAACTGAGTCTCCAATATGAACCTGGAGTTGCTTGCTCCCATTTAGAAAACACAACCCTTTCCATATGGCTGATTCATGGCACTGTCTGCCTCAGTCTGTCCAGCACATGTCTATAAGTTGATGCATTGATACCTAGCAGCTTAGGACAAAGTTATTTCTCCCTGGCATGCATATATATGAATGGCAGCCAAGGGAAGAGGCCAGCTCTGATTCTGCTCTCTGATTGATCTAGTTCACAAAGACCTGCCCAGTGATTTCCATGCACATCATGTGAAGATTAACACACCATTCTGTCAAGCAGTGTCCCTCAGCACTGCAGGAGAAAGCCTTTGGTTAACCCTGCGTGCTGCCCACAGCTGGAGCTGGCTGTTTCAATGAAACTGGTGGGTTTTCTATTATAAATGATCTAACAGTTTTCTGCTAATTGTGTTGTTTAGTTTCCTGGGTATTTCTTCAAGACACAAAATAATGTTGAGAGAGCATGTGTTTGTTGCTTTTATTTATGTCAAAACAGTCTGAGCTTACCATTCTAGTGAGAACCTTGAAGCCATCAGCAATAATAATACAAATATTTAGTGTTACCACTTCTGTCTCTCCCTTCATTCAACAGCAGTATAATCACCTAGAATAATTTCTAACATATTAAACTATTTAGACAAAAATCATGGAGACACATGAGAATTTGGCCCTTGGTTTTCAAAGGAAAAGAAAGATTCACTCCTGTACAAGAAGACTTGTGCCTATAACAGTTTAGAGTTTGCTGTTAGAGCAAACTTAATCCCTCTCTCTTCAATTCTCTTTTATATTCTGGATTAGGCTGTCCTTGCTGGTAATTGAGATTCTCAGGGTGGGAGGGCACGATGATCAACTGGATGCCTAGATTGTTTTTTTCTTCAGAATTGGCTGGCTCCAGGACTCCATCTGCAGTGTTTGGTTCCCTGCTTTGGCCACTACTTGGATATGTCAAAGGCGGAAGGAACTGAGTCCAAGGGCATAACAAGGAGAGGGAGAATGAGCATGGCAAAAGCAGTGCAAGTGTGCTTTGAACCAGTGCTTGCCCTCCAAACAGCCCTGCACATGGGAAAAGCAACTCCTGCTCAGCACCTTCCAGAATAAGTGTGAATACTTGTGACACTTTTCTGGGTGATGTGAGGTCACCAGAGTCTGACCTCTAGAAGGGAGGAAGAGAGAAAGCAAGCACAAGATCATGCCAGAAAACACGTTGTCACAGCTTGTTCCTCAAGCCCCAGAAAGCTCCACACCCATTTTACTCCTCACTGTTTCCTCACCAGCCTTGCGTGAGACACTTCAGGGTGATGGATTTAGGAAAACCCTGTCACTTACACTTTGATGACCCATGGGGAAGCAGTAGCAATCTCCGCAGGAATGGGGCTACCCCAGCCCGGCTCCACCCAACTGGTGAGGATGGACGACCTGACAGCTCATCACCCAAAAGCACATCGAATTGCATGGGTGGACAGACAGCTGGGTGGATGTCACAGTAGTGGGAAGCTCACTGCTAGCGATCATCCCCATTTGTTCTCTGTAGAGAAGATTTCTCTCTGGCTAGTTTACAAGACAGCCATCTGGCACATGCATAAAGAATACATGATGGCTGATCACTCCGAGGGCATTTATCTTCATGAATGAGGAGGAGAGGGTTATAGTGGCGAAGCCCTGAGGAGTTGGCCTGTCTCTCCTTGCGAGTGAAGATTAATGTGTTGTAAGATGTTGGCTAACATGTATCATGCACGTAGAGTGTACCTTTCCCTCCATCCCCTTCTCCTCCCCTCAGCCCTCTTCTCAGAGACTTTCAGCATTGAATGGTGACAGGTTATGAGGAATGAGCTCCCTCTCCCCACAGAATGTAGGGGAAATCAGTGGGAAACAAAGTGTTTAAAATGGTTAAAAGGAACTTTGATATCCTGCATTATTAACTTCTGACTGCAAAGAGGAGCAGCCTATAGAAAGGACCATGTCTTCATCTCTGTAGTATAAACTGGATCGAAAGTATCTTCTCTTTTCAAATATATAGCCCATAAATCAAAGTCTTGCATTATTTATGTCACCCAATTAAAGGGCAAATTGAGGTACCATGGCTCACATATGTACCTAAACCAGCAGACTGATTTTCTTTAAAAGTTCAAGTACAGAGGAGAGTTTTGAACTGAAAACAAAGAATTTTGAAGCTGGATGAGTAGGTACATCAAGGGCAATAAGAAACTGCATTTATATTGGCCCTGAACATCTCTCTGCATTATTTACTTTGATAATCATTCAGGTACATGCTATCTGCAAAATCACAGAATGAGAAGGACAGAAATGAGCAAGGGGGAAGATTTCTAAGAAACCACAAGGAAATGATAAATCTACGTATCTAGCTGCCTAATTTGTACCCGGTATGTATTTTGCCTCAAAAACACAGGTTCAAATTCTGCAGAGACATCTGTGCAAAGCAGCTCAGTTTTGGAAGTACGCATTTTACAGGTTAAATGAATTATCTTCGTAGTCAGTGCAGCTCCAAGCTCACAGAGAGCTGTGGCTTTTTGGAATGGAAAAAGCAAATCAGCGTGTTTATCTCCAGACCATGATCTTGGCCTCTATAGGCAATGGCAAAACCCCCTGTTATACTGGTGGTGAAACATCTGACCAGTCTGCACAGTCAAGAAGGGAGAAACTAGAGTTTGGAGATATTACAAGAGAAGAAGCAGAGCCTTTACTGGCGGAATGAACACATTAAATGTGAAGG
This sequence comes from Corythornis vintsioides, assembly GCA_025447755.1. Lineage (NCBI taxonomy): Eukaryota > Metazoa > Chordata > Aves > Coraciiformes > Alcedinidae > Corythornis > Corythornis vintsioides. The sequence goes on from JAOEGS010008029.1 coordinate 67,788, forward strand.
CAGGCAAGAGGTGGGAAATTAAAGATGGACCTGAATTACCCAAGTTTGTGGATGAACTGGGAGGGAGGTACTTGCATTTTAAAGTGTCTTGAGGCAGAGGGAGCTGCCAAGCCTGGGCAGAAGTATTTGTGAGCGTTAAGGTGAAAGATGACTGGTCTTTCTCCAGAGGCAAAGACATCCTCACAGTATTATTCCCCATCCACCTAGCCTCCTGCAATCTGCTGCCACAAAGATACCTGAATTGCAAACCCTGCTGAGTGAATACAGGAGGCAATTATTCTGAAAAAGGGGTACGTCTCATCAAATAAATTTTCTCAGCTAGTCTATCACTTACAAAGTCTCAGGTAGGAAACTGGTAATCTACATAAAAGTGAAAGGAATGTCATACAGAATAGCTTAAAATATGGATCCTCCATCACAGAACCTGTCATGTCTTCGTACTGTATTTCCATCAATGCAGACAACATAATGCCACTGCAGCAGTCATGTTTCAGCTAACACCTCAAGTCAGGTAGACACATAGCAGGTTAATTAGGGGCTTTGGCAAATTGAGTCCACGGGCTGTAATTACCAGCACTCAAGACCTACAATTTCTGTTTTAATTAAAATAAACAGTGTGGAGAAGCTGACATCACACCAGAGTAAGCAGCATGTAAGTCACAGTTAATTATATTAAGCTGTGGCCTCTGTCATAAAAAACACTTGATTTGGATCTGGATTTATAGAGACTGGCTTTACCATTTTGGTGAAGTTTAATTGCTGTACACAGACCACTGACTGGTCCGGACAAGTCAGTCTGTTGGGGTGATGAGATATGCTGTGTGTGGAAGAGCTCCATCTCCTCCCATAGTGGAAGTAGGCAGCGCCAGTCCTTGAATCAATCCTTCACTGCCTCCTGCCAACCTCTTTAACCCAGACATCTCCAGTTGTGCCCCTTCCATGCTCAGGCTGCTGGTCACACCAAACAGGAGCAAGCGCTGCTGCTTTTCCAAGGAACATTGCCAGGGAAAGTGAGCCTGGGGAAGAAAGCTGGAAGGTGACCTTTTGAGGAGGGCCTGGGTGATTGCAGGTGCAGGGCATCTAGGTGCTTTGGGACCCCCTAGATGCAGGCAAGCCCCTGGTTATGAGGAGCCAGGCTCCTAGTGATGGAACACAGCCAGGGCGCGGGTGGTATATTTTTTCACTTCATTTAATAAATGTTTCTGCTCTGGCACAACTCTCGCCTATCTCTCCACACACACTCTCCAGCTATTCCTCAGGTGCTGAGGCAGAGTACAGTGTAACACTGCTGTGGTCCACACTTCAGCCTCTCATCTGCTACTTCTCCCACTTCTCATTCTCCACCCAAGCTTCTCTCCCAACCCTGCCTTTTGTCTCCTTCACCCACTTTCAACCTCATGCCTCCTTTGATGCCACCCGACATGTAAGGTGCAGTCAGATCCACCCTGCCCAGTCAAAAAACACACCTGTTTTGCAAACCAATCCAGGTGTATCAGACATACGCTGTTCTGGGATGGCTTTTAGTAAGTTACACAACCCTGCTCTGTGTAAGTCTCCAGCCTGAGCAGCTATGAAGGAGCAGACAGCTCACAGGCTTGCCAGGACTCCCCAGCAGTGCCATACAATATATGGGCAAATAATTAGACACACAGAAGTGTAGATGTCACAAATCTCTGGCTTGTTCTTCTCCAGTCTAGTTTTGAGAAGATGGCAGGTATGCCCACAACCATACAGGATGATGAAGCCCTTGGTAGTGTCCTCTCCTTGCAGGTCCTAGGTCCTGCAAGGACTCATCTAGAGTCCCTTTTTGCTACTTGGAACTGCCAAAGAGCAGCAACAAAATACTGGAAGAACTGTCTGAGCATTTCCTGAGGGATGTGAAGGTAACTCCAGACAAAACTGCAAAATAATGTTGTATCTCCTGGTAATGCTATTTGGGTTCCAAGAAGAACCCCTTGGAAGTGTTATATTTGGCTACTGCAGTGGAGCTAGGGAAGTGCAATATTCTGAATTTCAATATGTCCTTATATCTTGAAATCAATGCAATTTACCTTCAGGACAAACCTGCCTGCAGAATCCCTGGAAAACAAGATTTCAGTAGAGCTTTGATGACCTAACCTCCCTGGGGAGAGTGAGAGGAGGGAGTGTAGGGCCAGTCACACTGCTGTTTTCTGTTGTGTAAGGTATGGACTTTGTTGATCAAGTCCAGCTGCTGGATAGGCAGCTCAGACTTGGGATGGACAACATTTATTCTTTTGCTTCTTCTGAACATGAGAATGTTTTTTTTAGAGCATTATTTATTACAGTCCATTTTCAAGCATGAAAAAAGTAATGGAAAAGGCCATTTTAAAATCAGTGCACAAACCTAACCCTTTTTCTTTCAGGAAAATAAAACAAAACAAAAATACTATGGTCATATAGTACTGGTGGAAACAGTTGTTATTTACTCATACAGTCACTTAAGGAATTGTCTCTGAGTTCTACTCACACTGGCTGATCCTTATTTAGTGAAATATGGTTACCTGGACACCTCTCCATGTGAAATTGCAACTCTCTATGATGTTTTGATTATCACACTGTTAAGCAATGATTTTTACCATGCCACATACTGAAATGCAACTTTTCAACATATCTTTCATTGTTTTGCCACTATTTCATAGCAGTTACTGTAACCTGCAGCTTAATTATTTTCATTTCCATGATATTTTGAGACCAACTGAATATCAGTAGCATGATGAGTTTCAAACATAGTGGTTAATCTCTAAAATGCATCTCATTAAACACAACTGTCTAACTGATCATGGGTATTGCTGTTTACTTACAACTCACCTACAAAGCACCAGAGAAAGATGGTGTTTGTGTTGTTTTGATGCAGGATTTCTTGCCTTCTTTGGTAACCAGGTGAGACACTGCAAGCAAGCTCAGACACCAGTGTCTGGTATAGGCCTGTACATTGCCCAAGAAGGAAGATTGCCCTGTGCTCGCTGCCATGGGTTACTAATACTTTTGGCTTCTGCAGGTGAAAGCAAAAAGTCAAAGTAAAGCCATTTGTGCCCAGCCCTGAACCATATGAGTTTTGGCCCTGCTTGCCTTCAGCAGTATCTGGTGTAGCTGATGTGATGTGGGCATTGCCTTCTGGTCCAAGTAACCTGGCAAGCCATGGGGACTCTTTCACCACCAAGTGAGAAGGAGGAGGCACAGTGACTCAGAAGAGCATCAGAGCCTTCAGAGTTCTCCTGTACACCAGCCCCACACCCCTGGCTATGCCTGAGGGTGTAGCCAGCCCCTCACTGCCTTCAAAGCATCCAGATGCAGAAGAAGAAACACTCCCACAGAGGTACAATGCTCCCCCAGACACTTGGCTCTCCAGAGTCATGTACACCAATTATGGACATGCCTGAGCCCTCCTGCTACCACCCCTGGGCTCCTTACCCACCACACTAAACAGAAAGAGAGTTTTAGAGAGTGGTAGTAAGTGGGGCACAGGGTGACCATCCAAGGCAGTGGCAATGCACTGCGACCTGGGGCAGGGCCACCTTCTCTCCGAGAAAATAACAGCCAAGACAGCAGCATCTAAAAGCCAGGACACCCAAATTACCATTGTTTGTGCTGCCAGGTTACCACAGCATTATTCAGGGTTTTATTTCTCTGGAGGTATGGGCCACTCTGCAGCTGTGTGTCCAGCATTTGGGCTTTCGCTGTCTCTGAGGATATGTGGGTTTAAATTCTTTTACCTTCTTGTAATAAAGCCATTTATTGTTTTTCTCTCCTCTTTTTAGAGCTTTTGCCAGGCAGTTTGTCCTGAAAATGCTACTTATTATGTCATTTGGGTTTTTTTTTCTCCTCTTATCAAAGCAGGATGCCAAGAGACAAAATTACTGTCCTGACTCTGTGACATCCTCTTTCATATCCTCCCTTCTACACTCCGGGAAGAACAAAGTGCCTGGACATCAGGCCCATGACAGGTCAGGTTGGAACAGCCAGAGAGCAGGCAGGAGCATGCCACAGACTATGCTTGTGAAAGGCTCTTACTAAACCCCACTGGAGTTACAGGAGGAGTTTTCCTGACTTCATCAGGCTTGGGAGAGGGGTCAATATCCTCCCTGAACCCTCTGTCCCTACACAAATCATGTACCTTTTATTTCATGCCCAAGGCAGGCCTTGTATGACAGAAAGCAGCTCTCAATAACTGGAGGGCTGAAAGCATAATTCCCTCAAATGTTCCCCTAAACTTTTCCAACAAAGTAATATAACAAGGAGGGACCTGCATTTCCAGTGCCCAGCTCTGCAGGGCAATATCACCCCTGCAGTTGTGCATCAGAAGTGACCTGGCTGTGGATATGATAATAGGTGAGCTGCTGCAACCTCATTAAAGCCAGTGGAGAACCTCACACAGCTTTTGGGAGCAGAGGGTTCATGTGTCTGTGTGCTGAGGCTGGAGCAAAGCACTTGGAAATGTTTTAACAATGGAAGACCAAAACCAACAAGAACCAAAACAAACTACACTTGCTAAAAGGGTGGTGTTTTTTTAATGTTATTCTAACTCCCCATGAAATTATCATGGGATTTATGGTGAGAGTGTTACGACCAGAGAGCCATCATCATCCTTCACTGGAGCTCAGTACCATTTCTGGAACCAGATGAGGCAAAGAACCCCAGCATGACAACATGAATTTTATGGGACTCATGCACTGGGCATGGAGTTCTGTCAGACACCAGAAGACATCTCTCACATGTTAAAAAGCATGCCAGGCTGTGACAGTAACAGCTGCTTTCTCAGTCCAGCACTGACCATACCTTCTGGGTTAACCCCAGTGCTCTCACAGGCTGTAACACGTCCTCAAAGAAACAACAAACAGCAAAGCAACAACCCTGAAACCAAAACCCAAGCAGCTCACTGTGACCAGCTTCTCTCCCCGGCTCACTGCCCTGTACAGTGTTTCCAGTCCTTGTGTAATGCTGCAAAGAGCCGTGCCCTCCTCCAAAGCTTTCCCACCAGCATCCAAAGCATCCAAACCCACCAGCTGTGTGGGGGAAGGAAGCAGGGTGCAGGATGGGGTCTCCACGGGGTAGAGCCAGCCACAGACCACCCCTGTGGAGCTCTCCTGGGGCTGTGCCTCATGTTGGCAGGGGTTTGGAGAGATTTTCCAGGCTTTTTCTTAGCTGCCTAACCTGGTGCCCTGTGTGACATCGTTCCCACAATTCTGGTCTCATCAGCTGGTTTACTTTTGCATTTAAAAATAGTTTCAAACTTAGGTGGTTTGGCCATGATGGGTCAGATGGTGGAAAAGGAAAAGCCCCTGATCTCCACTCACTGAGTATTTTGGAGACCTTGTGCAGGCAAAAAGCCAAGGTGTATGAGTGAGGAACATTATCCTGGCTGGACTCAGGTGAAACCAGCTGGGAAAAACAATTGCTTTTGCCATAAAACTTTCTTAAACCCCGGCACCAATGTGCTTCAGCAAACTCTGGGGTACTTGTTGCAATGAGTGAAGTAGATGCTTCTGAAAGACATAAATGAGTACACCACTGGGAATTCACACCATTGCAGCATCCAGACCCCTGAAGACCCTTAGAGCAGGGGGAAGAAGACAGGGCTCTGTGTGACCTTCAGACAGATGTGTCAGCCTCAGCACAGGTGCTCCTTCCCTATCCAAACACTCAGGCCATAAGCATCACTGAGCTGCCTGCTCAGAATTTTGGCTGCTCCTTCCATTTTTTCATCCTCCCCACCCCAATTCAGTAAAGAGGAGCTAAAGGAAACACCTTTGTCTGCAGTGAATAGGTACTGGCTTTTGTATTTCCCTTTGCTGCCCTTCCCAGCTCAGTGACGTGGGGATTTCAGAGATTTCCTGAGCAGCTGCTGGATCCTACACCTTAGGAGCTCCATCACTGACTCCTCCACACCCTTTCCCCTTGAGCAGAATTCACACAGAACCAGGAGACTAAAAACCAAACCAAACCAAAGCAAAAAACAAAACAAAACAAAAAAACCAAACCAAAAAAACAAACAAACAAACCCAAAACAAACCACCAAAAAAAAACCACAAAAAAACCCCAACCCAGCTATAAAAACCAGCCTGGTGCTCACTTGGACAGTATGACTCTACTCTCATCTGCCTGTGTAAATCTGGTGCAACACCAGTGGAGTAACTTTTGGGGTGAGGTGGGCAAATTGTGGTGTTCAGACAATGTAACCCAGCCCCTCCTGACTTTACTGGCATGGCTTGTTAAATTAGGTGTGGATGTTTTTTAATAAGTTGGGACCTCTGCTAAAAACATCTTTTTTAATGGCTGGATGTGCTTCATTGCTTCTTCCCTTTTTTATCTACCTTTCTTCTAAACAAATATTAGGATCCAGGTGCTTTCTGCCATCTGCACATGGGGCTGAGTCAAAACAATTTGTTCATTTTCATTCTTGGTAGCTGATGCTCCTGTGACACCTCTCAGATCACACTGACAAGGGAAACTTTTATACCTCAGCCTGTAATTCCTGCCTCTGTGTGTGGGACAAGCTCACACACCTTGTAACTACTTCTGCTCCAAACTCATCTCCTCATTATCCAGATAGAATTACATCTGACAAAAGTATTGAATGCACCAAAGCATGAAAGGAAAAGGCTGAGGGATTAAAATGATACAGGTCTTTCACCCCTGTGAACATTGTGCTCCAACAAAGAGCTTCAGGAGAATGAGGATGAATAATTGTTGAAGGATCATAGCCACAATTTAAAGGTCTGATCTCTCTCACAGGGCACCTGAAGACTCAGATGATTATGAAAATTATAAAGAAAAGTCCATTTTAGTGCTAAGGCTGGAGCACAGGGATTTTGGGGGGTTTTGTGTGCTTATTGGTTTGTTTTTTTGGTTTTTGGTTCTTTTCTAGAAGAAAACCAGAGAGTGTCATGTGCAACTTAACATTTAACTATGCATTACAGGTTTTTTTTCAAAAACACTTAGGGTCACTGCCATGGTCAGCAACACAGGTTGGGCTGGTGATGGGAACCCACAGTATGTGTCTAGTTTCCCAGGTGCTGCTTGGGGCTGGGGGCCTCTGTTCATCCCTTCCCAGAAAACCTGCCTGCTCTGCCTGCACCAGTTTAATTGTTTAGAGCAGGGCCAGATACTGAATATATGTTAGATGCTCTCTATTAACCAATCTACCTTCCCAAATAAAAAGAGAAAGGGAATAAGGAACAGAGAGTTATGGATTAGAAAATAAAAATAAAACAGCTTTCATGAAAATATACCAATAAAATGGATATGTACAAATATATACAAAACCAATATTGAGCTCAACTGCCCAGGTGGCCATTATTACATCACTGTTACCACTGATGCTCTGGATCACAACTGGGGAAGTTCCAGACTGGACTCACTGGCAGATAGGAGATCAATTCAGAAATACACGGAGAAGCACTGAGGGCAGAACAGGCAGAGTTCTACATGTGCTGGCTGCTGAAGAAGAGCATGACCCTCGTGATACCTCAGCTTTGTACTGAGATAGTACTTGGAATGGAATTCCTTATTGGCCAGTTTGGGGACCTCTGTCCTGGTTGCAGGTACAGCCTTTACATTGTGCACCTCAATGTGACCTTGGGTTGCACAGGAGCAACTATCAGCAAGAGCCTTTCCACACAGACCAAGCCTTTTTAGTGACTGTAAACATGGAGCATTATCAGTGCTAGAAACAGATACTGCCTGGGAAAAATATGCTGTTAACTTCAGCAAGTGCAGTTAGTCAGAAGAGACTAAGATGAGATGTAAAATCACTGATCAGAATTAATTCTGTTCTCGTTCAAACCAGGACAACCAGGCTGCCTAGTCCCGAGCAGTAGCCTGACTGCAACAGGCCTCAAATAAACTTTGCAGCGAGTTAATGGGCTGTTGAAAACTTGCTAAAAGATCATGGTGAGAGGATGGTGCAATTTTCTTGTAAAAAATTTGCTGATGCATGCTAGGGAAAAACCCCAGGACTGAAGGAGAAGCTGTGGATCACTGGCTGAAAGTTGCTTTCCTTGTTCAGCTCTCCTGTTTTCTTTTAATTAAAAAAAAAAAGGGGGGGGGGGAATAAAACAACTGAGCTATCTCCTTGTATCAAGTGGAGGAAAATAGAAAGTAAACACATGAAGAAGTGATAAAGAATTACCGGGGAAATTCCAAAATGAAAGTATTTTGTTTAAAAATTTCAATTAAGGTTGCTAAGTAACAACAGTGTATCTACTTATCAGCTCATTTACCAAATCTAAGCACTGAAAAGCCAAGACATTAATAGTGGTGGATATCATAAATCTTACACTGCCGACATAATAAACGTACATGCATTACACTTATCAAGTACAAAGAAAGCAAAATACATATTTCATCACAACAAGCTTAGCACTGACCTCTAAATAAATAGCTGTCTTTCATTAGCAATCTCAAAATAAAACATAAAGCAAACCCTATGAAAAAGAGCCATAAAAATTATGTATTTAGATGCTAATGACTTATATTGATCAGATTCACGTGCAAAGCCATACACATGCATAATTCTACCACAAATCAACATGGTTATGCCTTTTTTTTTTCCAACTCAGATCACACATTCAATAATCTTCTCAAGAAAACACAATTATAAAGAATTAACTGAGCCTGACAGTTTGATAAAGACCTTTTATATAAACACACCTGTAAGTCTCAGTATTCACCGTATATCTCTTTAAGAGCACTTTACTATTGTAAGTGGAATTACCAAACTAATATGGTTTGAAAGGTCAGAGTTAAGGCTGCTGAGTTCTGGTGGGATGTACTGCATAGCTGTGTTTTATGCTTCATAAAGCTCTGGCTTTCTGCTGGTGCTAATTAGGATAGTCCCTTGTAATCAGTGGCACTATTCCAATTTCCATTAGCTAAGTTTTGGACTCAATGGGCTTTTACTTCTACAGTTGCCCCATTTCAGCCAAGCACTTAACCATATGCCAAGCCTCATGAAGGTACTTAAGCTCTGAGAAGTGCTTATTTTTAAGTGTTGTGATAGATCACACAGGCAATAGGTAACATGGAAGATCATGTGCTCATCATACTTAAAAATCCCAAATATAAGGTGCTTTGTCAAGCACTCTTCAAATCTTCAAAGCATTTTGGAAATTTTCAGGAAACAGATTCTAAAACTCAAGCCAGGTCCATGTCAGAAGCTCTTCTCTGCAGAGCCCTGGAGAAACCAGGCACAAAGGGACTGGCAAGGGCAGGATCAGAAGGGTAACAGCATGGTTGCCTCAGTGGACCAGGGTGGTCCCTGGGGTAATTTATGGTTTGAGCAGATTACATAAATTGGTTGTAGGTTTTTAATCAGTGTCGTCTGGGCTCCAGCTCCCAGCATGCCCGCAAGCTGACATGCCTGCCTGTCCCAGGGTCTCCCAGACGAGCCTTCCCATGTCACATCGATGGACTCTGACTTTCTGATGGATGAACAACTGATTTCAACTCCTTACAGGTAGTAATTGCTCTGCAGTTATTGCCACAATATGCCAAATCCTTTTTAAAAAATCTCACTAAGTGCACCAAAGATCATATTGTTGCTGAAAGAAACTTCTGAAAACTCGCAGATAATAGTTAAATCCATTCAGCTTTGAACACTTTAAAAACTGATCAGACCTCTTTCTATAAGCCCTGAAGTACTTTTAACTCCCACTGAAGCCAATCAGGGCTCTTTGAAAGAAGTGAATGGCAGAACTAGCCCCTGAAACATGTGAGCCCTGCTACAGAGAGTGGAAGCAAAAAATAGGTTACCCCTCCCAGCACAAAAATGCAGATGTGAATTAACTCCACATATGTAATGACATTTAAAAGCTACATTCAGTAAATCTTATTCAGAGTGAGGAAGAAATATGAAAGAAATCCATCAACATTAATTTGACTCAGACAAATAACTATTACTCAATGTAAGCCAAACTGCAAAATGCAGACTCGTGCATCTACTCAGTAAGTTTTAATGATCCTCCCACCACCAAAAATGTTTTGACAAAAAATGGATAAAGTAGTCATTTCATTCAATGTCTCATTAAAAAAAAAAAAAGACAAAAAAAACCCAAAACCAAAAATGTGCTGAAATTTGAAAGAAAGCGTTCATTTTGAAGTAATGAAGAGCTATAAAAAATATCTCAGGTTCTTAACTTCTCTTCTCCTGGGAGAGAGTGAAGGGAAGCCAAAGCAGTGGGTATAGTTGTTCATATTGTGCAGAAAGAGACTTTTCAAAGTGTCTCAGCACTGCTGATGAGAAAAAAAGTTTTCATTTGAAATTAATTGCATTGCTCCCCTTTCCTCGCTTTCCCCTCCCTTTATGTCTTGGATGAAGCACTGGGGAGTGAGAGGGTTGGTGAGGGGAAGAGAGTGCCCATGTGGGCAGAAAAAGACAGAGAAGGGACTTCCCTTTAAAATTTCTCTTTTTGCATTTTTTTTCAGTAAGCTAGGAAGGGATAGAGACATGGGAGAAAATGGGGAAAACCCCCCAGCTTCTTGGCCAGTAACACTGACTTTCATTTGGGCTGCCTCCTCCTCCCAGTAAACACCTTCATTTTCCCCAGCGAAAAAAAAGAAAAAAAGAAATAAAAAGTCTGTGCTTGAGTCATCAATATTGGTAATGAGAGCAAACTTTGGATCCAGATGAATGCCAAAGAATTATCAATTAAAATGTTGATCACTGCCATGGCAAGTCCCTCTCCATCACCACCGCTGGCAAGAGCACTGTGGCTGTCGGATGGGGACGTGCAGGGATGGGAGGGCGGTATGGGGGAAAAGTGTGTGAGAGAGAGGCTGCCTCATTCAAACAGAATAGCCTATGTGGGCAAAAGACAACATTTGCCTAGTGCTATGGATATGTCAAAGATTATTTTCTTAAAATAACAAGCACATAAAATAATGATATTTCAACCTTAATCATTTTATATACTCTAACTAGTTTGTGTTAATCTGTCTAAACAGTTTAGTGATGACAGCATTTCCTAGTAGCCAGATCATAAATCAGGGTCTAAGAAGCAAAGAAATTCAGATAATTTTTATTTGGTATGATTTGTATGCTGGAAGAAGTAATTTATATCCATTTAGATTCACTTGGTTATATTTAGGCTTGCATCTGAAATGATCTTTAAAATGTTTATATATGGGATACTGAGAGCAAACACCTTACACCTGCTGATACCTGCCCGTGTGTCTGTGCCACTAACACACTGGTTATTTCATGAAAACATGTTGGCTTTTCTTTTTTTTTTTTTTTTTTTTCCTATGATCTCTTTAAGAGGGTGCAGAACTAATTTTTAGCTCATTATGGAGGTAATCTTCCCTTGCTTATTTGACTTGGGCTGTTTCCATAACATCTGCTTTCATGCAAAGGCGCTCTGCGCTATATGGATGTAAGCAGTGCTATATGTGGTTACATTCACATGTTGTTCACTTAATGAAATCCTGGCAATTGTCCCATGTTTGAAACACATCTGAACCACAGAGAACTACTCAACGCTGCTGCTATCCAGGAACGTAGAGAGGAGGGAGATGGTGTGGTCCGTGCTTTCTCGAGGGAGAGGAGCTAAAAATATTGGGGGGAAAGAAGTGCACATGCTTTTTAAAAAAAAACAAGAGCACACAGGGAAATTTTGGGTCATGTGCTAAAAGGGCTTTTTAAATAGACACTCCAGCCAAAAGTTCTTGCCAACTCTTTTAAATTGATTTACACTGATTGTCCTGACCTATCCCCTTTGTGATGGCTCCTGGTGCCCCACACAGAACTCTGGCTCACAGGCAGAAGTGGATTAACTTGTTTCCAGTCCTCTGAGTCAGCCTGAGCCTGACTCCTCAGCTTACCTGTGTCCTACCCTCCTTCCCACAACAACCAGCATCGGCACCCCACTGGACAAAGCAGATGCATCCCACTGGACAAAGCAGAAGCTTACCCTTCCAAACACCATATAATCTAGAACATACTCCAATACTTTTATCTCTCTATTTAT
>JAOEGS010008029.1:79871-125170 GCA_025447755.1 Corythornis vintsioides
ATTCAAATTTATATGATTTCATCTATGGGAAAAAGCCACCATTATATGGCAAACAGATTTTTCCCTTGTGAATACCACAGGAAAATGCAAATTTTTAACTTTCTCACCCAAAAGAAAAAAAAAAAAAACGAACACAACCTTCTCACTTTACCTTGGGGGTGGTGGATCAGTGGAATAGTCTCCTCAGGGAGGTGGTTGAGGCACCATCTCTGGAGTTACTCAAGGTGAGGTTGGACAAGTCTCTGAGCAGCCTGGTCTAGTTGAGGGTGTCCCTGCTCACTGCAGGCGTCTGGACTAGATGATCTTTGGAGGTCCCTTCCAGCCCTAAACATTCTATGATTCTATGAAAAGCAAAGATGTCTGCTTGTTCACTGTATTTTCCAAAAATATTTTCCTAATTTCAATTAAACCATTTAGTCAGTGAATTGGGGAAGAAGGCAAGAAGATGCTGATGAGGAACAAGAGCTATTAAAGGTTAAGTTGACTATTAAACTTTATAATAATTTTCTGGGGAATAAGTACAATCATTTAGAGCTGTTCTTCCCTCTTATGGGAGTGCCAGGGTGGGAGCTGGCCTTCCAAAAAACAATGCACATTCTTCACTGTGATACAGATACCACTGTGTGCTGTTTGATAATGTAAAGATGTGTGTACTCCATAGATCACAGCAGAAATAAATAGATATATTCTGGAGCCAACCCAAACCCAAAGTTTTCTTAATATATTTGTTCGCAAGCTGCTGTTTTATTGTAGGGCATGTGTCAAACAGCAAATCTTTTTCTATTGCAGGGATTTCATGCAATGGGAAGTGATGGGTTCCTTTGATTGAGGCAGCAGAAAAAAAAAAAGCAGTTGGGGCTCTTGGGAAAGGCAGAAGAACACAGCAGGGAGAGAAGTGTGTAAAGGGTGATGAAGAGGCAGAAAGCTTCTAAGGGCTTATGGTGTTTGCATCATTGCTCAGAGTGCCACCTCATCAGAAGATAATGCAATCCGAACAGTGTTGCCTCACAGGGCTGCATCATTACCAGGAACAGCAGCAGAGATCAGTGGGCGTTCAGGTGGAGATACACTGAGTCAGAGAAGACATCAGCTGATGGGGCAGATCAAGGGTCTCATTGGGTTTTTGGTTGTTTGTTGGGGTTTTTTTAGCAAGATGATAGACCTTAATCTCCTGAACTACAGTCTGGTAAGATGAAAGTACTCTTGTACCACAGTGCTCCCAGCTGTGATCTAAACCACACACATACACAGAAACACTGCCATTTTTAATGAGATTTTTTTTTTTTTTTTTTTTTCTGGAGCTTTTAGCCCAGCTCATCTAGCAGCTACATATTTGAATGTTTGGGCTTTCAAGAGCAGACTTCAGTCTTCAGCCGTGCCCAGGTTGTGGTAGCTGGAGCCAACTTCCTTGGGAACCCACCATCTGGGCTGCATGCGGAGCTGTGGCTGTGGGTGCAAAGCGCTCACATAACTGACCTGGAGATCGTCTAAAATCTAAACCAGAAGAGACTGTGGCTGCACAAGGCTGTGTGTGGGTAGGTGTGTTTGAGAGAGATAATTATTGAGAAAGGCAAGAAAACATTTACCCACTGCTGCAAAATGTTCTCAGAAGGCAAGAAGAATCCCTATCCTTTAGCCTTTTAATTGATTTTAATTATTCAAAGCTCTTTCTCTCCTTGCTCAAACAGCAGTGTGATACAATATTGTTGCAAGTATCTTGGTGCCTTTTGAGATACTTAAATATGAATAGCTGAGAATCTGGTGTCTGCTCTCACTCTGCAAGCACACAGCAAACCCTCATTGTGCAAGGTAGAGTCCACTGCACAACAGTCAGATTATTCAAACAGCTCTCTTCATTTCATGGGGATTCATTTAAGTGGATTCCATACAATACTCTAAAAATGTTATGAGAGATGATTCTAATAAGGCAGAAGCCACTATGGCATTTAAGGGGAATTTAATCTAATTTAATCAGAATACTGCTACCACATAAAAAGGAGAGAAGTGCTGACATTTCAGCCCACCACCGGCCTATTTCACAAACATTTCAAACTGTACTTTGCCATTATCTAGCTGTGTATTCCCCTCAGACACATATGTATATTCCATCCAAACCTTTGCTGTCCCCTGTGATGCCCAATTCACCTTCCTCCTGTTTGGGAAAGGCAGACACAGAGAACAGTCTGATAACACGTGCAGCAGTGACTCTGCTTGAGGAGCTGGGGACTTCTGAGGCTGAGAGCCAACGATCTTAGCGGTACTGCATTGCCCTTCATGCAATCCAAACAGTCATGGACATTTAAGAAGTGCATGCTGGCACATAAAGCATCAATGCTGGAACATGCAAGGGTTACTACCATGATTCAGTGCTGGATAGGCAAGGCTATCCAGTTCACCGCAGTCATGATGATGGAAGATACATCCTGAATCTATGCTGTCACTCCTCTCAGACTTTCTGGTTTTAGCTGTGCTGTAGGAGACCCTCTGCAGGAACCTGTTCCAGTGTACTGGGGCACTCACATTTCTAACTGGTTTGCAACACCATGAGTACCAAGGTGAATGTAGGAGGATCATCAAACCCAAGGACTTGGCAGTCAAGGGGTGCAACTGAAATGTTTATGCATGATCACACACAAGTTCACTGGAAGAGTCTGGAAAAGAGGGAGGGCATATTCATCCTGAGGAGCAAAACCTATGGGGGAAATATCTTGGCTGGATGTGAAAGGCTACTCAGGCACATAGCTTTGAGTGTGGCTGTCTCCATCAGCACAGTTGGCTGTACATTTCCTTCTCCCTCTGGTATGGCTGAGCAGGCTGTACAGACAGGCTACTTTTCTGCAGAGGACTTAACCTCCAACATTCCAAACAATGCTTTATCCTCCCTGCTCCTGCATCTACACAGCCCACAGGGAAAGACACTGGGTGCCTGAGGCATTGGGGAGCCTTCACTGGGTTCACTGTTCCCACTGCTTCTCCCACTCACCATCGCACAAACGAGCCCTCCTCCCTCCTGAGGCATATATCTGCCATTATGCTTCCAGGGAGGTGGCTTCCCTCGGTAGTCTTCATCCCTATCATTGAGCTGACTTACCCAACCTTATTCTTACTCCTCCCTCTGATAATATTAAGTTATCTATTGCACATCCCAAAGGCAGTTACCCTCCCAGTCATCCTCTGGAGAGACTGATTCTCCAATGCTGTCTCTCTGTGCAAGTCATACTTGAACAATAGCTCTCAAGCAGTCACTGGTGGGTTCAACACTCAGCCAGAATGTGCATATACAGAGGAGTTTGTGACACGCTGAAGGACCATGGGGATGTCCCAAATGTCCATACCAAGTGACAAGGACCCCAGGAAAGGGGTTACAACTCCTTTGCTTGTTCATTCCTGCTTAATCAAACCAACAAACTATTGTAAAATAGAGCCAGTAAAAAAAATCCTAACTAGCATCCCCACACTTGGCTCAGACAATTTTATTTTCATCCTTATACAAACAAGACAATTCCTGCTTATTTCATCATGAAGTAGGAGGCAAGGTAAGGCTTACGTAGCTTACAGAACCTCCCAGCAGTATTAGGAAGATTAATTAGTTAATGTTTCCAAAGTGTTATTATACAAGTGCCAAACAAAACTAACAAGAAGAGGAAAAAAATGACATAACAAAGAAAATAAACAAACATAAAGCCAAATTAGACATAGTTAAGGGAGGTAACTTCTTGATATTAAATATGATATTGTAGAATATAAATATAGACCTAACTTGTATGATCTACAGAATACTGAATGCAAACCTGTTTGTTGGTTGCATTGTATGACAGACTGATTCTAGAAAGCAAGCTTTTAAGTTTTAGGTGTCTGTGACAGTGATTTATTTTAATGATACACAATATTTCACTTTGCATTTATGATTTCAAGACTTCTATAAGTTTATGTAAATTCTAGCTTCTAGGGCACAAGATAAAATGATGGTTCTTACTTACTTTCATAGTGTCACATAATGTGAAAAATTGAAGAGTTGCTCCAGGCCAGCATGCTACATTTTGACATTGTGAGAATCACTGTTTCCTACACACCCTGCTCTGATCAGGGAATATCTGTACTAAGCATGTACTGAGAAAGAAGTGGAAAGTAAAGGACAAAGCAGCTCATACTTTCGAGATCCAGAAGCAGCATTCCTTCATTCACATACTATTTCTTTATGTGGGACATCAGGATGAGAGAAAAAAAAAATAAAATCAGCAGGCATTTCAAATATATTAAATAGTCTCAGTGGGATCCAAATAAGATCAGAATATTTTTTGTGATTATGTCACTTGGCAAACTCAGAATCGATCCTCTCTCCATGCAATCCCCAGGCTGAAATGGGGCTAGTTTGGAGTGAAATTGCATGGTGGAAACATGCCTTGCTCTGCGATTTTGCCTGGTTCTGTAATCAAGTTTCACAATAATGAAAACTGTAAGTCAAGAAATTGAGGAAATGTCATGAAAAAGAAAACCCAAAATAAATATGTATTGAATAAATCCATCCACATTAACTTGGAAGAAACAGGAATAGTGGCTAGCACAGCATGTCTGCTTTCTCAGCTGATCACTGAATCACAGTCTGACTTAGAGCATATCACGTAAATCTTGCTTAGCTTTGGTTTTGTCCTCCAGGAAGGGGAGAGAACAAAGGACATGTGCACGAATTGCTCTAAGCAGGGCCATAGTAGATGCCAGCTCTCAGCAGCTGCAGAGGACAACCAGTGTCCTGCTGCCCACAGCTTCATGCAGCCCCGTGGCTAAGAGGGAGGTGCATTCCAAAAGATGCTCTTTCAGGACATCCAAGGCAGCACCACATTTTGTTTCACTGATTTTCAGGACTGGTGACAAAGGATTGTAGTGAGGACAACACCCATTTGCACCCTGGGGTGCCTCTGGGCACTTTGAACCTGTTGGCCCTTTCCTTCTGCCATTGCATGTTTTTCCTGCTAACAAGCCCCAGGCCAGCTCTGCACGTGCACAAGGAGCTTGGAAAGCTCAACGTGGGAGGAGCTCAGTCTGTTTCTGCTCTTACCATCATTGTAAGTGACTGCTGCTGGCTTTGAAAACATACTTTCATTGCACTATGTGGGACAATGTTTCTTTCAAGGCCAAGTTGCACACTGAAATCTACACTGGGACCAGTGCCACTGCAGATTTGAAACTACTGAGGCTCACTCAGTTTAATTCAAAATCTTTGCAGATGTGACTATAAACTCCAAGGAACTCTCCAAACTGTGTCAGTCACACACTGAACCTTACTCATGCAGACCCCAGCAAACTGGCCAAGGACATTGGTACACTTTTGTCCTGCCACTGTTTCTTCCTCAAAATCTATGAAAATAGTGATGCTGGCTGCCCATGTGTGGGTCTCTCTGCCTTTTCTCAGGGTCAGGGGAGAAATCAATGATTAGCAGTGCACAGTGTGTGCTGTGCAAATCCAAAATTAATATGACACACAAATGAACACTTTGGGCTCTTAAGCAGCATTGGAGTCTTCCTGGTACTGCAGGTAATCCTTTGGACAGTCCTACTCAGATTAATTGCACATGAATTGACATCCAGTGTCCCCAACTACATGATGCCCGTTCCCCATCAAGAAAAAATATCCTCCAGTTGATTAATATTGTCCTAAAGTGATTATTTATAACAAACACATATACCCACTTCCACACTGTACTTTAGCTCATGCTCTTTTCCTCCTCCATGCCATGAACCTGAGCGCATCAAGCTGAGGGTGTTTAGGCCATTCCAGGTCCCATAAAAGCTACACTTACCATCTGGTTTCACCTGGGAAATCCTGCAGATGACACTCAGAGGGCCTCTATGTGAGACAAGCAAAAGAAATTGCAGGGCAGGCTAGATTTCAGGAGACTACTGAGGTAGCTTTTGGGTAAAGTGTGTTCACTTCTGAATGTGTCCCATCTTTTGTCTCTGACATGCCAACATGTGCACATATTGCATACCTGGTAGCAACACTAGAGAACCCTGCAAAGGTGGAGAGGAGAAGGGGAAATAAAATGTGATTATGAAACATCAGAGTAGATCGGATCAAGTCAAATTCCTCAGGAGGAAAAGACAGAGAAAAATTACCAGCACACAGTGCTTGAAGTCAATAAATGAAATTTACCCAATTCAGCAGAGGCATCAGGGAAATCATTCTTGATTTGTCTTTGATAGGTTGACAAAATCTCTGTTAAAGTTGTTTTAATGCTTTTGTAACTAGGCTTCCAACTACACTGAACCCAGGCCAGTTCTCAACTTAATAAGACCAGCCCTCCATGTCAATCAAATTTGTAGCTGGTGAGAAAAATGAACCTTTTCTTGTGCCCCTTGTTCTCAAGTTGGGCAAAGAGCCCAAAAGTGTCTGAGGTTTTACTTTGCCAAGCTTCTGAAGGAAAATTTACTTACAGGAATGAAAAAGCCCTAAGACTGTCTATAGCACAATGAAACATTGGGCCAAAAAGTGCCCCTACCCATTTTCATGTGGCATTTGTTGAAGTCAGTGGTGGTATCATGTAGGCAAGCTGAGGGCTGACTTTACCTTGTTGATAATGGAATTAAACTTTATGAAATGAAGGTATGTTCTGCTCTCTGTGAGTTGGCAACATTAATGAATTAATACAATACTTAATTAATATAGAAAGCCACAGAGTGCTGTTGGCAAATTAACTGTCAGCAAGACACGTTGCTCCAAGGGTCATTGGATATTTCTTTTTTTCTTCACCCTGCTGGTGTCAAGGGCAGAGATCATGCTAGTTGCTGAGTCATGCTGTTATAATGGGAACTACTGGGAGCTGAGCTCTTTGGAAATGAGCTGCTCTTGTCCTCTCCATTTCTGAACACAAGAGACAAAGGTCAGAACTTCATCCAATGTGAGGGACTGCAGAATCCTTTCTCCCTCTTTAATCCTGCAGTGATACACAGTCAATGCACCTTCACTTGCCCTTGCCTTGTGATTGAGAAACAAGATTATTTATATTTAAAAAGGCTAAATACATTATAATTCAGTGTTGTAACTGAAAAGAAGAGCTGAAAATCTAACTACTCTGTGAATCTGTGCCTGAATTTTCCCCAAATCTGGACAGAGTTTTTTTAAAAGAGAACTAGGTTAATAGCAAAGTAGAATCCTGACTATTTGCTCTTCTAACATAGCTGATGTTTCTGCCTCACAAAAAAGTGAAATGCATCCCTGAACTTCTCTGAATTGCTTGAACTTCTGAATGGACCGAAACTGGGTAGAAAATGTCAAAAGAGAAGGCAGTTTTATGATTCTCAAATCCTGATCAAGAGTGAGCTCAGTGCTCAGCATCCCCTCTGCTCAGAAATTTATTTTTGAACTCAGAGTACACGCTAGCTCTCATAGTTTCAAGTAAAACTTCAACTTTTCAGTATGTTTTTTAAAAAATTGTGTGATACAGTGAAAACTCTGGTAAAAAAAAATGAGCTCTGGTGCACTTGAAAGGTTTAGTGAGTCTTTGTTAAATTGCACATTCATTAATCCAAGAGGAAACCTGGCAGGGTAGAGCAGGTCGATTACTCAGTGTGTGCACTGCACACAGAGCTCAGTACCCCATCCAAAACTCGCTGAATCTTCTGGGCATCTTTCCATGCATTCCTGTAGGCTTCAGACAAATGCTTGAATGAGAACTAGGCCAGGATCTCTTTTTCATACATGATACAGATGAGGGTACTAAGGAGAGGAGACAGTTGTTTACAAGGCATACTGCATCTGAGAGCATGAAGAAGACACGATTATAGGAAAAAAATGCACCAAGTGTTTTGTGAATCTGTTTCTCTATCAGAAAAGCAATTTCACAACTATGTAAATACACAGTTATTTTGTGCACAAAAATTTTTTAAAGCTCTCATAATTGCACAAGAGGCTCCTTTGCTGTAATGAAAAACATCTGCCATTATTTACCAGCAGACTCCAACATGCATTTGCACTGTGCTTGCTCTTAGAAATGCATGGGGAACATAGACTGGAGCGACTTGGTTTGTTGACTGGATTTCTACAAGAAAAACAGGGTGAGTGGAGCTCAGGGAAAGAGCTCTGATTGACTGAACACTCTGTTTAAGGCCTGATACCTCTGTCAGAGCCACATGTGATTAAGTGCATGACAAAGCCTTCCCACCTTTCAAAATTTGTCTCCATGGACCTCCTCCATTCCACGTGCAAAAGGACAATAATCCCCTTTCATAGTAAATCTTCAGATGAAAGTGAGTCTACTATCCATTTAGAAGGATGTTCTATTTCAAAGAACATTAAAGCTGAACCTGATTAGAATCTCAGAAAGAAAAGCAGAGAGTTACAGGTGCAGGTCACAAACAGGTGAACCCTAAACTGGAGGTAACTGGTATCTTTGTAGTGACTTCAGTGAGCTCTGGACAAGACCTAAGGTTAACAGGGCCTTGTGTGTGTGAATTTTGAAACTTCTTTAGCACTAAAACACAGAATGAATGAATGCATAATTAACACAAAGTGACTGTATAAGAGCTGAAAACAATTCCTCCAAAAAATAAAAATAATTGACTATTAATGAAGTATTTCCACTGAGTGTAAACACGAACTATATGAGAGCTATACAAGCTGTTACAACTGAAGTACCTTTCTGCCTTCGTTGCTTGTCTTGTGAATTTGAAAGCAGTTATCACTTAAAAGGGTGTGTTCCAGGTCACAGCTGCTATCAGTAGGACACTTTTTAGTCACACCTGCTTGACAGACTCCCAGAATGTAAGGGATTTTCTCTGAGGTTGGTGTTCTGTGTATTCAAAATTTAATAATAATTACTTTTCTTTAACATTGTCTTCACTTTGCAGAACAATAGCTCTTGCATTTCGAGTTGTGGCAAAACTGTATTTCTAGCATGCAAAAATAAAAATAATCCTGACAATCAGAAGCTCATCAAAGGGGAAATACTGACTGTTCATTTGACTCATCTCTCATCAGGAAAAGACCATTCAGATTGTGTTTTATATCTGCACTACTCTAGATGTGCTGTTGATCTAAGGGGTGTGTGGAGCTGAGCTATGCTCCTGCAGCACGACCCCATTGCTCCTGTCCTGCCTGCACTGGCATCAGGAAGATACAGACTTGGTTGGTCCTGAACAGGGGAAGCACCATGTGCTTCCACACAGAGGAGTCAGGAAAGATTTGACCCTTGGTTTGCAGTGGCTGGAGGACAACCATTTTAGCTGAAAGCTTCTCATCAGTTTCTGGGGAAGGGACCATAGAAAAAAGACAGAGTATGAAGCATTTTAAGTATCAAACATGATCTTCTAAAGTGTGGCTGGCTCTGAAAAAGATTGGCATAGGTGTTTGTAGTACAACTGAGAAGAAGAGAGAGGAGATGTAGGTGGAAGAAATGGGCAGCAACAAAACAATCTTAAAATCTAAAATGAAGGGCTCCCTGTGAAAAATCAGAAGCTTTTATGTTTTAATAGTTTCTTAAAAAATAGCTACCTCAGAATGATGCCAAAAAAAAAGAACAAAACATCTCTGGACTCACTAGGCCACAAGGTACCATTGATTCCTACCTTCAATTCACACTGGTGTCAAACCCAGTTTGTCAAACCACTACTATCAACATGCTTTCTCTGAGAGACAAATAAAAAAAACCCAGTGAAACCTCCTAATCTTCTGCTAGTCTGGACTATTAGCAGCTTCAGAACTAATGATGGGTGAACCTCCTAAGGTCTGAGATGTCAGTGGGAGTTATATGCCTGGATCAAGGACATGATATGACCCAGATAAATTTAAGACAGAAAGGTAGATCAAAATGTGGGTCAGGCAGTTGCTAGTGTTTCTTTAAAGATGATAGAGGAATGGTTTTTAACACTTCCGAGGAGTTTTGTTGGTGTTCTTATGTACGCTCTTTGTTTAAAAAAAATAAATACATTTTTCATGCCTTCAAAATTCCAAGCTGCAGAAAATTTCCTCTTGTGATGAGAAGCATTCAAAACAAAAACATGTGGCCTGATTTGTCTTTTATAGAAATCAAAGGCTGTATTCTAAAGAGACTTCCTTTACCACACAAATGTAGCAGATGTTTTTTAAGATTATAGCTGCACAAGCAATCTACAGTTTGAATCTCAGAAGCATTTAAAGTTTTTTTTTAGAGGAAGAGTTTTTGTGTTATACAGTGATAAACTGCAAGGGAGTAAGAAAGGGATTGTCTAAGACAGGTAATTAAGGTGAGAGTGTACAGCTGGCATTGTTTTCATTCAGGAAAATACAGTTAAAAATGATCAGACCGTCTTAGTCTAATGTTTTGCTAGTGGGTTAATTAAAACACATTTTCAATGCCAAAGGTGAAGAGATTAGATCTGTGGTAAAAGCAGCCCAACAGAACAATATAGCCCACGGTGTATATTTGCATATGTGTTGATAATATGATGTTGTGTCATTATTGTTGTCCCCAAGTGAAGCCCTTTGTGTGTGCACCAGAGCAAGCAGTGCTGGAGCCAAGGGCTGGGCTGCCTCAAAGGGGCTCATCCTCTGCAGGCACATCAGGAGGCTTTGTCAGTGGGTTCAGAGTTGCGGGGTCAAGCTTCAAGCAGATGTGTCTTAATCCTGCTTTCTTGCTGTAATAATGTGCTTTCCTCTAACTGTGAAAGCTTGTGAAACTCCTGAATGACTGACTGACCATCTCAAGGAGCATTGAGCCCTGGTCACCTCTAGGGTACTCCTCTGACAGCCTTAAAATATTATCTCCTGAAGTAGTCTGAAATGGGAAGGGAGGATATAAACCATGTCTACAGACTTTTTTTATAGATCTAAAGAGTATAGGTCACAGTATATTCTAGTGAGATCATCTGAGAAAAAACAAAAAACCTAGGCAGGAAAAGATGAGAATTGAAAAGACAGTTTATGCAAGGGGGAAGCCCTAAGGGACTGGGTGCATTTCAACATGCAGGACTCTCTGCAGCAATCATCTGTATGGACTGTTACTGGGTGGTAACCTCAAGGAAATTCATCCAGGGAGCACAAACCCTGTTGTGCTTTCCATTGCATGTGCCCAAGACATAAAGACAGTCCTGGCGCTTTGGTTTAGCATCACCATCAGCTACAGCCTTGACAGAAAAGTAACTACTTGGTAACTAGCAGAGGAGGTGGTGAATGCTAGACTTTGAGTCAGAATTAGATATCACAGCATCTGCTCCCTTACTAAATGTGAGAGAATTACTGGCAGGAGAAAACCTCTCTGTTTTTCTAGGATGGCTCTCCCAACAAAGCAATCTCTTATTGATTTTTGTGAACTATTAACCCATCCATTTCAGGAACACAGTGATGGATGGTGATATGGGTTAGTCCTGCTTCTCTGATGAAACCTGATGAGGAAGATACTGGGCATTACGTTACCCAGTGCTCAGTGTGGTGTCAGCTATTACTTCCAGGTGAAAAGTTCTGAACCATCTCCTGATAATGGGATATGAACTGTGGCCACCCCTGTGTACAGCCCAGGCTTGGGAAGCTCTTCCTTCTCTGTGCTTATCCTTTGCAAAGCCATTCGCATTTTATAATTGACATTTCTACTTTTGTGTGTGAAGTGTATAAATGTAGAGTTTCTTTGCTATTTATGAAGATTACTTGCAACCTATTTACTAGAAAAGAGGAAAGCAGTCAGGGGAGAGGAGAGAGGCAGGTGAGGGAAGGCCAGTGTAGTCTTTTTTTTTGACGAGTCACTCATGTTGTCTGGTGGAAGCGTAACTTTTGTGTTTTGCTTCCCTCAGTGTTGGGCAATCCGTCCTGAACACACTGTAGACATGCTCTGGCCCTTGCTTGCACTCTCATTAGTGTCTCTGATCGTCATGGTTATATATCAATGCACAGATGGGAGTCTCTGGTTGGTTGGTTGGTTGGTTGTGTCTCAAGCAGGATAGCAGCAGAACAATCTGCAAACTAAGGGCAGGTTTCCTGGTGCAAGAGGTCAGACCCAGAAAGGGAGAAGTGGAAGGCAGGGGCAGGGAAGCAAAGGGCACTGTCGCTTCCCCATTATCTTCAGCACTTCCGACATTTGCTCCACATCACGTAGCATGGAGCGGCTGTGTGACTGCCCTGTCTCCTCTCCTCAGCAATGAAGTTTTAACCCAGGTCTAAAAATATAGGGAACACATTTTGTCAAAATGAAGAAACTTCGAGCCTTGGAAGTATATGTGCAAACACAAAATGGTTTGCTGCACCAAAAAAAAGACATTAAAAGTGAAAAGTTTTGCATGCGTTGATGCTCTGAGAGTGTACACTTCAGAAAAGAAAAGAAAGCTTGGACTTAAGTAATCTTTTCTATCTTTTTTTTTTTTTTTTTTTTTTTTTTCCAGCAAGGAAAGTCACTTTTCAAGCAAGTTTTGTCACTTCTGAAATGTTCCTATTTAGGAAATCAGGTGATAGCAGATACCACCCAAGAAAAATTGTTCATTACCCAATAATTGCTCCATAGCACAAGTTGGCAGAATTCTGGAAGCTTCATGAGCAGTCTTAATTTTTAAGAGCTTCAACATTATAATTACAACACATCACTACCAGTACATCATCTTCCATTACTAGATGCTTTTTTCTCTAAAGATCGTAGAGGATCATCATTATGATCATGAAATTTCCAGCTGTTGGACAGTATTGTACAAAATTCTGATTTCAGTTACCCCAATTAGATTTATCTCACATTTCAAAACTGTCAGATAGTCTTCTATAGATATCATGTAGACATGTACATACTTTCCACTGGTTGCAGGGTATAACATGATTCAATAACAAGACTGGACCAAGATGGTGGGGTTTCTAGTGTGCCTTTGAGCCAAAGATGTCTGGTCCTGTTTCCAGGACTTGGTTTACTTGCTGGTGTCATTCATTAACATGGGGTCATAAGATGAGGTTCTGAATTAAGAGAAAACACATCAAAATGAGCCACAGCCCAATCTAAAAACCATCAGTGCACCTTCATAGTGGGCCATTGTTCATATACTGTTAAACTATGGGGGGAAGTTTTCTCATGACACTGGCAGAGCTGAACTGTCTAGAGCTGACATCTCACTAAAAGACATCTCCATTAACTCAGGCCAGCAAGAGTCCCTGCCCTATTTAATTCAGGCTTTCTCACTCTTAAAATGAGACATTTACTGGAAGACTTTATAGCACTGCTTGCAGGCTGCTGAGTGCAGAGAAACTGTGTTGAGGGAAAGAGTGGAAATGGAAATGTGAAGGAAGGCAGTCATCTCGGACTGTTGTCAGTGGTGATCAGGGGGAGCTTAAAAGAAAAAAGTAAAATCCTTTATATCAGCTGTACTTTCCTTCAGAAATCTCTATAGACATGATCTCAGAATGTGTCCAAAATAAAAAGAAAATATCTAGTCAAGTAAATCCTGAAATAAAATAGGATTTAGGAAGTCAATACTGTATATGTTAAAGATCTGGCCTCTTCCTTTACCTGGTAAGTAAAAAGAGACTCAGGATGTTGATGATGAAGCTGAGAAATAGAGTTAGCATAATTTCAGCAAGATGGAAACAGCCCTGAGCCTGATGCTTGAAAAAGCATCTCAGTGCTATCAGAAAAGACCAGTAAGAATTGTTGGAGATGGGAGCATGACAGATTTCCTTGTGTTATTGCAGCACTGTGCCCTGTTCCTTCTCTCCAATAGCCAACCCTAAGGCTTAACAAGTAGAAGGTATTTCTCATCCAAATTTAAATATCTAGTTGGTGTCCTTAAATTATGCACTGGTTATTCTAGCCTCCTATTGCAGTCAGTAGAGAGTGGAAAGTGCTTGTTTTTCTCCATTGACCAGAGAAAGGGTGTAGATTGATGATGTCATTAAACCAGGTGTAATGAGTCTGGATAAAAGGAGCAGCAATGGCCCAAACATCCACTGGTAAGTCTTTTGCTGGGAAAATATTAAAAGGTGTGTGAAAATTCATTACAAATTCTGCTCGTATTCTCAGCTACTTCTATTGGTTTCCCAGGAATACTGTAGCAAATTATTTTAATGAGGGGGAAGTCATGGGAACATCTGGGGTTTTTATTGAAAGCAGGAGAACTCTATATGGCTTGAAAGCAAGAATGAATAATTTTCTACAAGATAATGCTTTGTCAAATGTACTTTTACATCAAAGTATGGGGGAAAAGAACTGCCTGGAACCTCTGGCCTGTGCTATTCAAGAAGGTAAAGTGAATGAAATATTATCTCTTCTGGACTGAATGTCTATTAACTGAAATCAAATTCTGCATTCTCACCTACATATATAATAATCCAGAAATCAAAAATTCTTCTAATCAATGAGCCAAAAAAAAAAAATCACTATGTCATCAACAGAGTCTAGTCAAAATAACATAGATTACAAATAATTGCTATGAACTACTCAAGAAATTTCATTTTTCAAGAAGCATCTGTAGCAAATTATTTGAACAGCATCATAATCTGTGGACAATATATGAAACAAATAAAGCAGTAAAATCCATTGATCAATTTACGTACTCTGCACTGTTAAAGATCGGCAAGAAGCTCCAAAACCAGCAACTATCCCCTGCACACAGCAATGAACAGTGCTCAATAATGGTTTTTCAACACTACTGACCAGAGCAGCTTGAAAAAAAGTTCCCAGTTTAAAATGGCCTGCCCTTTACTGCTGGACTGATTCCCTTCTAAAGAGGACCATGAAAAAGCCTTACTTCATGGCTCTCCTGGGAAGGTAATTTTGGGCCAGGCCTTGAGCAAATGAAGGGCAATGGTTCCATCCTGACTATGCAGTCAGCCCTACGATGTCACAGTGAGCCTCTAACAGCAAACCACATAAAAGAATAATTGATTATTAGGCACTGTTTAAAAAGTCTGTGTGTGCATCTCCTGACTCCAGCAGCCCAGCCTTGTGTTCCATGTGTAGGAGGGTTTTAGAAGGGCAGCAAGTCAATGACTGGCTTCTGCTTGAGTATGCATGCTGAGGACAGCATATAACACAAGTCTACACGTTGCTCCTCAATTAATTTTCCATTTACATCCTCCTGTACTTGACGCACTCTGTTTGCACTGAGAATTAATATTTGCAAAACTAATGGAACCATCTTGCGTATGAAAGAAGAGAAAAAATGATGGAAAAGAGGGGAGAGAGACCCCAGGGGAGAGAGAAAAACAGAGACAAAGTATATAGTCCTTGAACAATTTCTTGCATTCTCAGTAAAAGGAGGTGTTGTATTCAGCAGCCATTTCAATTAATTTGGCGACAGAATGTTGGGCTGTTGACTATAAATGGTTTACCTTTAGAATGAGAAGATCCCTTCAGAGTTACTTAAAAAGAATAAAACACTCAGGCAAATTAAAAAGAATATATCATATTTTACTGAAACCCCATTAATCCGTCACACCCTTTTCTTTCTGCGGTTCCTCTGGCACTATTTCCTTGGCAGAGTATTTGAGCCTGATACTGCAACAAGAGACATCAGCTTTCAGCTGAGGGCCTCACTTCCCCTGCCTTTATTACACACAGCTTTTGCACCATTCAGCCCCAATTGGTATGTATCCAGGGTTGTGACTGGAAGCCCAATTTAGCATATGCACTACCTTTTACTGTACATGATAGTGGCTAATTCTGGTCCCTGCTATGTGCAGCACCAAATCAGTGTGATTCAGCAAAGAAAATTGTTTGCCTGGGTACTAAGATCAAGCTGTTTTGGTTCTGCCTCATCAGGTAATGCAGCCAGGAATAAGCATCAAAGCCAGCTGGTGGGCAATGGCTTGCATCTATGGTAGTAACCTCATTTATCCTCCAGAGAAGTGGGAGTTGCATGTGCACTGCCTCTGAGACTGGTCCTTTGGTCGTGCGGTGTCCACAGGGGAGAGAAGTCTTCAGGGAGAGAAGGAGTTGAAATGGGCCAAATTCATGCCAGAGAACAGCTTAGCAATTGACTGTATAAACAGTTGTGTTAGAGTCCTGGGAAAACATCCAGACACGTTTGAATTTACTAATTTAAATGTAGCCTTGAAGTCCCAGTGCTGGCAATACCACTTCAACATTTCCCTTGCAAGCAAAGAGTGAGGTCACATGGGCAAGATCATAACCATGTCGCTTTAATAAACCAGGCAGTAGAAAGTGAGCAATTATAAAAAGGCAAAACTTACTTAACAGGATGGGAACTGGAACCTTTTTATAGATTAGGTTTACATTGTCTGCATGGCAATGTAGTTTGTTCTTGCTGGAGCGTGTTACAGTCTCTCCTAGCTAGGAGTGTCAGTAGAAAGCACATGTTCATCTCTGAAGTGTTACCTGAAATAATGCTGTTATACTTAATTTTAATAAGAAAGCATTCCTAGATGCATGACAGGTCATTAAAAAATCATGATTAATACCAGGAAGTAAGTCAGGATAAAATAAGCCCTCTGAACCAATATATATTCCTAGAGTTGAGGCAAATGTTTAAGCACTAGAAAGTCCAGAGGAACCAGCAAGACAGAAGGATGAAAATAAGGAATAAAGGAGAAATCAAGCAAGCATGGAATTAGAGTTCAGATACAATTTTCAGGATTCCCTCAAATTCAACTTCTAATTTTCTGGTAACTCTTCCAATGCAGCAAATGTTTGCATTTTGTGTTTCAGTCTGAAGAGTCCAAATGAAAATAAATGGCAGTGCTGGTCATTGTAGCATTGAGATTCACATGCATCTTCAATTTTTACAGACAAGTCTGGATGCAAATTTTTATACTCTGTAGAAGTAGTTTGGCAATCTAATTTATAAGCATTAATGGATAATTGATAGCAATTAAATGTTTGATTACCCAACTGGGCCTACAGATCAGGCTGCTAGATTTCCATCTGCTAATAGCTGTTTGCACAGGGGATCATGGGTGTGAAAATGGGAGTGAAGACAGAGTTTACAAGATGCAAAACTGAACGTGCAAACATGAAACTTAGTCTAATGATCAGCAAGAAAACATGTAGCATCAGCTATCTGTTCCGTTTGCAATTCTTTACATTCAAGACTGCAGTGTGTCTGCAGATTTAAATATCTTCCATTATATCAGAGATCAATGAATTAGATCAATGTGTTATTTGAATTCCCCCTCTGCTTTTGTAGGCTGTAGATAGGCATAGGCCACTTCTATTCTTTAGTCCTGTGTAACATCCCCAGGTTTACATTTTCAGATCTTGTAAAGACAAGACTTTTTTTTTTTCTGGATCGCACTCTGTGCCTCTGGTAAATTAATTTCCACACCCATGGACACCAGTGGAGCTAGCTCTGGGAGTCAGGAAGGGTGCAGACCCTACCCAGATGAGCAGCACTACTGTGAAGGTCACAAGGCATGCCCAGCAGCTTTCTGTTCAGCAACTGAAACTGTATCTCTCCTTAGATGATGATGGAAGACCATTAATTTCCTTCACAGAGGCCATTAGAAGCAGCATGACTACAAGTAAAAAGACCTGATGGAGCTGGCAGGGATAAAGGACTACTTGTCTCTGGTTCTCTCGTAGCCCTCAGCTTATAGGTTGCTCTTTCCCATCCTAGGAGACCTGTACAGCAGATAAAGTGCCCAGAATTAAGCCAATTTTAAATGGATTTAAAGAATCCTACAGAGTTTGTCTACAGAGATGGATGTTTTGCAATGATTTCTGGTTCTGTCACCAAAAATGGCCTTTGTCAAAGGTTTAGGCACTTGTCCTGCACAGGCATGGCTTCACACTGTACTGTTTTTTGGAAAACTTGGTTCACTTTGTGTGTATCTTCCCTGTGTCTCAGATGAGCTGCCCTCACTGACACCTTTCTGGCAGAAGTATAGAGGAGAAGGTACAAATAGCATGCTCTGATATTGGACAGTGCCCTGGATGCAGTGAGATCCCATAGGAAACAGATGACTCCCTGCAGAGGCAGCTACTTTCTAATATCTCCATCCTAAAAGGGAGGTCTTGTTAGATGGTGGGAAGATTCTTAAGTCTGAAGGAAAGCAAGATTTCCACCCTTGGCAGCATGGGAGCATCACAACTACTCTACATCAATAAGTAATCTTATTATGAGAAGCAAAGGTTAATGACTAATCTGTTTACCTGAGCTTCATTAATCAAAGATTTACTAGAAGCCAGAATCCTATCACTGCTCAGGCACAGGCAGCTTTGCTTCCAGGTTAAAAAAGACAACTACGCAAACTGCACAAAGCATGTAACTCAATATAGAGCAATTTTCCCAGTGTATGGATGACAAAGGGGAGCATCAAAGAGAAAAGACTCTAATCAGAAGGGATTATATGTGGGCTATGTGGAGCAGAGGGAAAGTCTCAATCTCCAGTGATGTGAAGAAGAGTTCGACTATGCCTAACAGCAATATCATCAACCATCTGAAATGATTACTGGGTATTTTTTATGTCATGAAATATTATATTGTTCTCCATGACAACTGACACCTCAGTAAGAGGACCTGTAAAGATTGAAAAGTTGCCAGAAGACTGCCAAAAATGTTAGGCTAAATACCCAGCACAGACCTCTGGGAACCACGGTTTAGATCGCAGTGACAGAACCAGTGAAGCATTGCCCTGTCTACCCTCTCCTCACAAGCTGTTTTGAGGTGCACTGTAAACTACATCTACTTAATAGGGATATCTAGATCTTTATGTTTGTTGTGATAATTAATGTCCACATTATGGTTCTAATTATTATCCTGAGGTTAAAGGCAATAAAGGAAAATCGAATAGCAACTTAGGTTCTTGATGTTGACTATTCTTTGGGAAGCATTAAACCAAATGGTTTTCTCTCTCCAGTACTCCCAGAATGACAGTCCAGTTCTCCTAGAGAAAGCTGGAGATGAAAAACTTTCTGATGGGCCCAGTTCTCCAACTTAAAGACTAGTGACGATTGAGTTAGTCTCCAGTTTTAGCTGCAGGGACTGAAAATGTGGATCTGAACAGAGCAAATGGATCAAACCAACATTTCTTTCCTATGTGAAGCTGAGTCATTGTATTCAAGGGGCAGTAATGCTTCTTGACATGGTATTGACATGGTATAACACCATGCCAGTCAATGTTATATTATATATGCATAAACATAAACATGGCTAAAAAAATAAACAAGAATACTTTAACAAACTAGAAAGTCCCAGGCTCTGTAGTGGCCTAAGGTCCCTTAACCTGGTCTCTTGTCATGTCTCATGATTCCACTATTGTTTGCAGCAAAGAAAAGTAATCATGTTAAGCAGGAAAATAGTTCAATGACATGTCCATCTCAAGTTTTGTAGTTATCATTCCAGGCTTGGTAGAGAGGCAGCGTTGCTGGTGCTGCATGGGACCTGCAGGGTCTGCAGTCAGTGTAGTTCACTGCAAAGTGGTGCTGCAGTGCAGAGCTACAATGGGGGTGTGGGGAGTGAAAAGGGGATACAGAAGAATCAGACCAGACCTACTCCAGGATATATCTGCAAAGCCATCTACTCACTGGAATACATTTTTTTAATGCCTTGTGTTGTGAAGTAACTAACTTGGGGCTAGATTATGATTTGCTTTTCATTACCTTACTTCCTGCATTCAAAAATTTGGCTCAGAAACTCTGGGTCTCTGTCTGCTATCCGTCTGCCTTACCCATATGTCTGAAATCTCAGGAGAGGGATGTGCTGGGAGTTGTCCCAGCCAACACAGTCTCAACCTCAGCTGGGACCTGCAGCACCAGTCAATCGGTGTGGAAAGAGGAAGTGCATATATGCTACATTTAACATTTTAGAAGTATCTAAAATATTACTTAAGGTTCTGAACTTCCTCTTCTCCACCACACAACAGCCCACAGACCTGTGAAGGGTTGCTGTTATCAAGTACAGCCCCTCATTTTCTTAAGTGCTTTCCAAGCCCCAGCACTGGTGCTTTCTTATCAGACAGAACTGAGAGAAAAGGTTGTTTTGCAGAGGAATAAATCAGCCAGGTGCTCTTGCTGCTTTATCTGTGCACCAGGCATAAATGTCATTATCAGCGATGTGGCAAACCTCACATCATCATTTGGTATCCCTCAAGTTCAGCAGGAGTGATGTGGCCTGACAAGGAAGATTCTGCTTCTAATAAAACATATTTTGGCTATAGGCAAAGAATTGTCTTTCTTTGGAAAGAATGATCAGTTTCATGTGAAACTGCTTTTTACATGTGCAAAAGAGAATCTACAGAACTGCACACACTGAGAACTCCCTGCAAACTGGGAAAATATGTATATATAACCACAGATACATTTTTACACCAGAAATGATTTTTAAAGGCTTAACTTCCCATTTTGCCATTGAAACATTTTGAATAATTTTATTGCTCTTTCACTCTCACCATATATATATTTGAATTACAGCTCAAAGAAAACATGCAAATACCATAGTCACGGATAGGCCAATAAAAGTAGGGAAATATAATTAGATGAGCAATTGGAGTTTATTTTGGAATGATTGAATCTGAAGGAGTGATATCAACACTTGGGTTGTTTTACCCAGGAATGTGTCCTTTAGCGGAGTACATCCAAGTAAGAAAACCGTATTTTTCTTAGTAAGAAGAAGAAGAAGAAAAAAAAGGACATTCTCCTGTGCAAGAATCAGGGCTTTTTTTTTTTTTTTTTTTTTTTTATGAAGATAGAATGGGAACTGCAAAAGGGAAGAACTTAAAGAAATCTTCAGAGGCAGCTGGCTGAGAGTCTGTTGTATCGATCATTTAACACCACTAGGCCTTAATTGCATGGTTAATGGCATACTAGAGAATTAAATTCTTCACAGAATTTTTTTTTCTTTGTGATTTAAATTAAAATGCATAAAAATATATATATATCTTCTTCCCCAGAGACAGCTACAGTATCCCTGGCAGTAGGAATTAATGAAAGATGCTGCAATCCTTGAAATCAATGTAGTTACATTGATTTATACTGGTGTAGGAACTGACCTATAAGTTCAAAACAAATCTAATGATGTTAGAAGAAAAATTAAAAGACCTTAAAAAATATACATAAGACAAAATTATCAGAAGTGTTCTACGTGAATTAGCATAAAATCAGACTGAAGATGACAACATTTTAAAAACAAGAATCTAATTCTTCATCAGGTCACAGCCACCCAGAGGAGATGATTAACAGAGCTAAAATCCCAGCATCTAGGGCAATTGTGTAAAAAGGAAACAAGAAAATACACGTCTTTGCCCAGTCCAGTGTGGAACCAGCCTCTCTGTATGCCTTTGTAATTCAACGCAATTATTTATACAGAATGAACCATCTCTGAAGGGAAGAGCTGCATCCAGACCCTCTCTGGGATAGCCTGGTGGGGAAGGTGCTCAATGGGGTTATTCAGGAGCAGCAGGCTCCCAGGAGCTGATTATCCTCCACATTCAGGGTATTTCTTACAGTGTTTCTGATAGCTCTCAAACACTCGTAGGGAATTCAGAGAAGGAGAGCAATGTCTTGTTCCATGTTGTTCATTTCATGGATGCAATCAGCTGTATTATATCTGAAAAGTGGTTGGTGAGCATCTGCAAAAGAAATGGTGAAATGATACTCCTGTGGTGTTTTCTTAAACTCTCTGCTGAAGGGTTTGGGTTTTGTTGGGTTTTTTTATCTATTTTTTTTCCCCAATGTTCTTTTTTTGTTGTTAACTTGCAATGTACTTTCTGTAAAAGTGTCCAGGAATAGGACTTAGTACGAGCTTTTCTAGCTGTTGTGGGTCTGGCTGTGGGTATTCAGTCTCCTACCACTACCCATGTATTCACTTCATTCCAGTCCCAGAAAGGGGAATTATATAAAGTCAAATCAACTTGACTGTTGCCAGGCTTTCCCTTTTTATATATATTAAAAAGACTTCCCATAGCTACTGCTCCATTCCATGATATTAAGAGAATTAGCCAAAGGATCAGCTGAGAATGCACGGATAATGCAATTACTACTAGATTGATGTTTTTAAATGTACTGTTGTTGACAAAAAGCCCTCAGAAACCTGAAATGTTAATCTGTTTTTCTTTTGCAAATTGAGTACTGCCTGCTGTGTACATCCTTTTATTACTGTAGGGCTGCTCATAAGCTCCAGGCTGCTGGCATTTATTTATTAAAAAAGAAAAAGTATTAAGAAACAGCACTGCAAAATTTTTTAGTTGGATTCCAAAATAAGAATAATTGATGGACACAGAGAAAAAAGAATCCAAAATTTTGGCCAAAGAGTATTGACAGATGAGAACAGAAAGAGCAGTGTCCATATCCCCAGGGACACAGAGTCAAAGAAACAAAGCTGACTTTCACAACTAGTTGTCTAGACAATCAAGATGCTTTTTACAGATTGTAGCTTATGTTTAATAAAGAGGCCAAACTGCTTGAGTCTGCACGAAGCAGTAGGAAATAAAAAGCAAAATTCCACAGAGTGGTGCAAGAGCAGTATAATATAATTGCAAGGGCTTCAGAACACAGTCTTCATGAAAATAGGCAGCTTTCCTAGCCAAAAGACACCTTCTGGTGTCATTTATCAACAGCTGCTTTAGAAACCTGTGGTATGCTACAGTGATCATTCATAGGAAGCTTTGCTGTCATTAATGACCAGATTTTTTCCACTTGTTAATTTTGCTCCTTTTGAAAAGAAGGAGCTGAACTAGAATTCATTTTCTAACTCTAAAGCATGCGAGTCTATGGCGGAGCTTTAACAGCAGCATTGCAGAACTCCTTTCTGTGAATATATCTGAGGAGCACCTACAGCAGAAGGTTCCCCCAGAGAACTTCACCACTGGCTTGGAGTGAGGAAACATCTCTAAGGGAAAAGTGAACTGAAATTAGAGTTGCAATCATTACATACAAAGAACTTCAATTCTTAAAAAAACCCAAACTGAAATAAATCAGCAGCAGTCATTTACTCATCCTAAGATTTAGTTTATTTCCCTGCTGAATTCTGCCTCTTTTCCATTTTGGTTGGGAAAACAATTATTTTCTTGAAGGATTGTGTTTTCCCAGTGTGTCTCTTGAATTTCTTCTATTCTAATATCCTTTTGTTGAGAAAACAACTTTTTATTTGTTGCCAAAAAGAACAGAAAATATTGTTTGCATCATCTGGGCAAATGACCTCCTCTTCAATTCCACCTGCCTTTCACAGAAAGAAACTACCCAGATAAGCCCTGGGCCCCAATTGCTGTCTAATGGAATACACAGCATGTGACAAAAGGAAAAACTAGATTTAACTTGGGTAGTATTTCCATGTTTTTTAATATTCTTGGAAAGCACACACAATTACTGCACTCTTTCTTCAAGTCCACAGACCAAGGTTTGAAGTAATGTGATCTGTGCTGGGGTCATGGTACAGCTTGAATGAACCAAGCTTGCATTACAGAGCAGAAGAAATGCCCTGGGAGATCTGTATTTTTACAGTTCGCTCAAACAAATCACAGACAAGACAAATATGAAGAAGAGCTCAAAGGCACATCCCTATATCCGTTTGTGCAGAGACAAATATGGGAGTATACTGCATGCTTTCTCCAGAACAGACATATGTATGTGTTTTGTTTTATTTATTTACTTCAGTAATTCCTCTGGGTCACAGAGATGTTGAAATCTAAGGCCAAGGTCAGTGGCTACAATGGGAGCTGTTGGGGTCATTGTAGGCAGGAGGTGGCAAGACTGAACCCAGTGACACCAGTAGGATTTGGGAATAGCCAAGCCAGACATACTGCCAACCTTGTGTGTAGGTTGAGACCTGACCAGGAGGACTGTCATCAACAATGGAAGCACTGAAGACTCCTAAAAACCAGATGTTTTTACTTTTTTTTTTCTTCCACTGTAAACATTAGATGTAAATTTTGCTGCCAACCTGCACACAAAAACTCTTCCATGTCTGCTGGACCTTATGTAGACTCTGGGGTTATGGTTCTACTGCAAAAAGAATAAAATAGGCATGAGCACAGGGTGTGTTAAAGGTAAAGTACCAGTGAAACTGTGGGTTTTGCCTTGAATAAATATTCCAATAAATTGACTATTTGTTCTACTCTGATTTTTGCCGTTCCAAATTACTCTTTTCCCTTATTCTCCCCATGGGTTCATAATTTAGCAAGAGCTATTTACTGATTAGCTTTTGTCTCTCTAAAAAGGAAGGCCAGGGACTTTCTGTCATCTTTTAGATCAGTTGGCTCACTCACTGTAAACAGTCTGAAAGCAGGGGCTGAAATCTGCACACCCAGCCCCACGAGTGCATTACTGGGAGCTGGCTGTCTTCAGGAACAAAGACAAAACCTGTGTCCAGCTGTATGCAGAATCTGGACTCTGTTTTCCAAATGTTACTCAGTAGTTGACAACCTTTGGCAAGCAAAAGAGACCTTTTTTATACTATCCTGAACATTTAAAAAGCAGTAATAAATAGATGATAGACTTAGAGGTGTGATTTATTTGTTTTATGAATCACAGAAGAGTCCATAACTCATAAAAGATTAAGGTTGAAGCAAGTTGTATGGCTTTTGCATTACAAGTGGAGAGTAATGTCTTACTTCATGAAGCACCATCATTAATCGGTCTGTATTACAGTAGTTTAATGATAGTGACAGAAAGAATTGACTTAACATTTTAAAAAATATTCTGAAGTTTTGTTTTCCTTTGCCAGGGGGATTTCTCTGAGAGTAGAAAAGATACTTTAAAGGGAAGAAATCCTATCTCAGCTCTGGCTTTCTTATGTACGCCTGCATCCCACATTGTGATCTTGTGGATCAGCAAGATAATAGGACAGTTTTCTCCCCACAGGTAGATTGCTTCAAGGCTTTTAGGACCTTTAGTCATGCTGAGTCATCCCGAGATTACTTTCTTTCACCAGAGCATCTCAATTCACAGCTCATCTGTCATGACAAGAGTGGCTTTTGCTATGAACAGCACTGCAAAAAGCTGGAATAACTCTCCCCATACACTGTGCCAGCTCCTGTTTCTATCAAACCAGAGTAACTTTGTTTTACCGTTTTCAGAGCTACTCCCTTTCCAGGGCCATCATTAATTAAAACTCATTTTTTCATGGGAATCATCATATTTGTTTTTGAACCACAGATTACGTCCACAAGTGACTTGATCTTTCATTTTAGTGTGTCATATCACAACACTACAGTATTGAGTACAATGCCATTTACTAAAATCTATTAAAACACTCCCATTTTAGAAATCCATTACAACATTCCTTGTTGTTGTTATTACCATATCCAAGAATGCCAACTCAACAGGAGAATTAACTTGATGAACAGTCCTGCAAAATGTGCCGTTACAAGCTGTTTCTAAAACATCTTTCAAGGCATCTCCTTCAGCTCATGGATTCTCTTTGGTTTTCTTTCTTTTCTAGAACTATTTGCTAGCCCTTAGTTGTGGTAAGCGATTATTTGTGCTTTCAAACAAACTCCATGAAAAACGTTTTTCAAGTGGAGATCAAAGAGCAAAGGCAAACATAAAAGCAGTCTTATAAAAACTGTGTATTAAAAACCTAAGCTCCATCCGTATGCCAATTACATCCAAACCTCACAGCCCCTTCTCTATGAGGCTTCTTAAAGGTGATAGAAATGTCAGAAGAAACAAAAAGGGACGCATTATAGAGAGGGAAATGATCCCGGAGATGGGAGTTGGCTCTCTTAGCTCCTCAGTAACCTTCAACTGAGGAGTTATGGTTGGAAAGGGTGGCTCTATAGGGCAACTCATGCAGCACAATCTGTGGGCCCCAGTTACTACAGTCTGACGGCTGTAATCATTTCTAAAGGTTGCAGGTGCCATTAAACAGCTTCCACAAGCTGGGGGGTAAAATAGTGCCCTAGACCTACAAAAGCATGCAGACTCTTCAGGTCCCAGGAGGGATTAAGGGCCAGTTTTACTCTGAGCTCACATGCTACAAAAAAGCAGATCTGAAATGAGCTTGCATACTATCCTCCCTTCATTTCCCTTAACACCTCTGTACCCAGGCTGGTCATTTTTCTAATAGTAAGGCACAAACACTAAAATTTCCTCACAGAGCATAATATTACTGGCCACCTAAGACTCCCAGTGCTCAAGTACTGGAGTAATTACACAGAATCAATGCTCAGTGGACTTCAGCAAACAGCATAAAAGGCTTAAACAAGTGCAATTATTTTAGATAATTAAACTTCTTGCACTTGCTGACTAAAGTCAGTCCAGATTGTGCTGCCATCTCCATGCAACCATAG
Source organism: Corythornis vintsioides (assembly GCA_025447755.1). Lineage (NCBI taxonomy): Eukaryota > Metazoa > Chordata > Aves > Coraciiformes > Alcedinidae > Corythornis > Corythornis vintsioides. The sequence goes on from JAOEGS010008029.1 coordinate 105,991, forward strand.
CAACTTCTTCCTTCCATCGTATCCCAAATTAATGCGAACACCTGGAATCAAAAATCTGAGGCTGCGAGTAGGGTACATAAAACTTTATTGATCCTTTGCGTATGGCATGGATCCAGTCACACAGCAGTGATTCACTTCCCAAAGCCCTGTCTCAGCAAGGAGTGGTGGTGGGTTCTCCAGAGACCCCTCTCTTCTTTGACTACTTCAAAGTCCCAATCGGGACTATTTTAAGGAGATGATTACAGGAAATTACACATTCCTTCAGAGATGTGAGCCTTCATCACTGGATTTTTAGCACATTAATATTTTTAAATACACAGCTAAATATGTTTTTGTCTTGCCTATTGTCTTTTTACCAGACTCATTCCATAGTCTAAAACCCCTACACGACAAAAGGGTTCAATGGCAGCAGCCTGTGGGCAATTAAGGTTAAATCTCAGCCTCGGTCATATGTGACTGCTCCTGTAAATGTGGTGAAACACAGTTGGAGCCCATATCCCCAGAGAGAACAGTAGGCAATGCTTTAAGGAAGCCATGGAAAGATAAATGGATGCAGAAGACGCTCTGGAATTTTGCTTGAAATAATTTTTGCTTTGCTTTTAATGATCAAAACCATTCCTCCCACTGAACCACATAAAGAAATAGCATTTGTGTCTGTGCCAAAGGTGGAGCATAGTGTAGACCCACTGAAATAAAAGACAAGTGAAAAATTAATGAGAAACTGGAAACCAGCAGCTCCCACCCTGTGAGCAGTAGTCTTTTATATATGTCTTCCATAGCGAGCATCTCGATGGGGCTAAAATCACAGTAGCTCCTTTGACTTCAAAGGAGATGCACCAGTTGCAAAGGAGAGAAAACAGTCTGGAGTGCACTGCACCAAGTCTGCACGACTTTGGAAGAGAGGAGAGCCCTTAAGAAAGCAATTCATTGCTCAGGAGAGGAGAGAGTGTTTTCATTATAAAACAGATTTAAGTGAAGAGGAGTATTTACAGGTGATCCAGCCTTGACTGAGGCACTCATCACCCCAAAGGAAATGCAGAGTGGAACTTTAGTGATAATTTCTAGAGTTAGAACGACACAGAGAAGTACAACAAATAAGACTGAGATACAAGCACCCTTTTTCTGTAAACCCTTCAAATCCCCCTATAGAAGAAATTAGAAGTTTGAGATAATCTTTTCCCAAAGCCTGCTGACATCCATCTCCAGTGACAGTCCTGCAGTATGTCCTAGAAAGGTCTTTTTTTTGGCCCCATAGTAATTGCAAAGAATCCAATAATTTCTTTTTTTTTTTTTTCTTTCTTTTTTTTTTTTTTTTTAATCTAATTACATCATGTTTAAAATAATGGTTACTCATGCTCTTTGGGGAAACTTTGATGAAATAAATGAAAACAGTCGCTCTTCTCATCTTGTTAACAGCCATGTAATATACAGTTTTCCCCTCAAAATGATAATTTATGGGGAAGAGATCACAAATCACTGAAAATATTATTCTGTGTTCTTCTTTAGTTTATGAGCCCAAAGAAGCTGTTATGCATGTAACACAGAACCAGAAATCTAAGACACTGATCCAGTGTCTTCACCTATACATTCCATGTAATAACGTTTGTTTTCCATAGGATGTGTAATAAATTCGCTCTGCAGTTTTGAAATGATGCCTTTGCAACCTAGGGAGTTCATTATCACCTGTGCACTGCAAGCAGTACCTCTCTAAACGCACCATTTCTTAGGAGTTAGATATATAGCATTTTAATTGCATATCGTTAAATGCTTTGCCTACACTGAATATTCTCTGTGAAGTCTATGGGGCCATAATTACCTCCCCTGTAATTAACTGAGCTCTCACGGCAGAACCAGCAACTATCTTTTGGAAGGCAGAGAGGCAAAAAGGGTCTGAATGAGACCCCTGTTTGTGCTGACACCTGACGTCGGGACTGCCCTGGGTTTGTGAGTATTATGATGACAAAAGTCAGCTTGTATCCCTGGCAAAGGAAATTTTTGCCCGGTTCAGATGTTCACGAGCCCAGATGAGCTCCTTATCCTAGACCCTCACTTTTACTGTGCCAGAGCTGGGCAGACATGCTTCTTTGCCATCACTCAGCACATTTTTAAAACCTCTTAGTTAAGGAAACCTCCCATGTTCATTTTGTTTTACAGCAACAGAAACAAAGGAGGTGATGGGAGTTTGAGAGATGAGTGAGTCTGTATCCCAACAGAGAAGCGGGACATGCTGAAGAGCCTGGCGCTGTGTGGACCCACCAGCAGCAGCCATGACCGTCACTGACAGCTTTGCTCAGGCACTGAGGAGGTTTCTGCATTTCCCACAGCCTGGTTTGCCACGAGCTCTGTCTCCTGGCTTCTAGAGCAGGAGGAGCTAAGGAGTCCTTTTACACAGATTAGGCCATTTGTACAGGCTGCTCCCCACCATCCTGTTATTTTGGTGCTCTCATACCCTTGCTGCAGCAGCTCCTGGCACAGTGGATACCTGTAGACTCATTCTGCTCTACTGATTTTTATAACGCTGGCAGGAGTAGCAGCACCCCTGAAACCTCTACCCCGCTGTCAAAGTAGATTGAAATTGAGCAACGAGTCCAAAAGTTATTGGGGAGGGGAGGAGAATGTAGACACAGACGCACAGACAGTACGATTGCATAAGCCTTGTTCCCATGAGAAACCAGGCTGAAAAACAAACTGTCCTAACATGGATTCTCATAACTCTGCCTAGTAAGTAGGTCATGCCAGGTCTCAAACTCACGTAACTTTGCCTTTATCACCAAGGGGCTCTCCTCTAGGAGGCAGATTTGACCCCTGATATTTCAGCTCACCAAGATATCCTTAAAAAAAAAACAAACCCCAAAGAAACCCTCTGAGAGGTTGATACAATGCAATGTCAAAACCCCACTGCTTCTTGTTCCACAGCAAGATTTATCCCTTGGGGCAGAATCAGGGAGTTAATAACCAAGCAAGGAGCAGCTCTGACACTGCCTCCACCTGCTCCCACTGCTCTAAGAGATCAAGGGGTCTACAGTGATGTTCTACATATTTAATGGGTCTCTTCTTCCCATGAAGTAGTGAAACCATTCCCATTAACATTAGTGGGAACTATGTGCCTGCCCTGAAATAGAATGGACATTAGGCCTCTTCCCAAGAAATAAAATATATGCATGCATGCTGCAGAGAGGCACTCTTTAAAATAATCTGTCAGGAAAATATATTAGTAAAGGCAGCCTTTCAGTTTAATACTGAGGTCTCACACTCTTTACCATGAATTTATCTCCAATCTCATGAGCAGACCAGACCTGCTAAGTTTCAGCTATACTTTAAAAAAAAAAAAATCCCAGCAGACAAATTAAATCTGTTTTCCAAACTCTGAAACTCCTGGCAATAGTCACCTCTAAGCAAGGACCAGGCATTTGGTAGTCCAGCAAGTCAGGAATCTAGCAAGTCATGCCATCAGAAATGCCCTGAGCCCTCCCAGCTTCCACCTCTTTGCCTGGGAAGGGAAACTTCATCTTCCATTTCTTTTGTGCCCACATCAGCCCTTTTGTGTGACGGGCTGCTCAGCTGACTTCCCACTGGCTGTATCACAGCTGAAAGGGAAATGGATTTACAAATGATTGTAAAAAATTTTTCACATTGGTATGTAGAATAGGAAAGATTTCTGCAGCAGATCAAAAAGGCTTTGGAGCCCTTCCCCATACTTAACTTAAAATTGATGGGAGATCACAGTGGGTGTGAGAATGGGTGACCCGTTCCAGGCTGCCTTGCACAGTTGGGTAGGGACAGCAGACACAGTGCAATTGAACAAACAGCTCCAGTTCCAGGGGGCTGAACTCTTCCTGCTTTTTTTTTTTTTTTTTTCCTGCTGGAAATGATGATGTGGGAATGCAGCCACACCTCCAAAAGCAGAGCAGCTGTAGGACTTGTGGACAATGTGTCCATGATGGAAAACAAGAATATTCCAAACAAATACAGTGAGAAAACCCACTCATTTCAGCAGGTGTAACATTCTTTCTTTTTCTTTTATTGGAAACAAACAAAAACATAAACTTCTCTGACTTAAGGGTTCACCAATTGCCTTTCCCCACCATGGGAACTCTTAATGATGTATGTCCCCTCTCAGACTGAGTATTTGCAAGGAAGCCCCAAATGTGTTTGCATAGAAAGCACCTTAGTGTCAGATATATTTCCATCAGCTGCTTTGGTCAGTTGTGTGCAAAGGCCCTATACTTTGTGTATTTATCCCTACAAAGTTCAAGTGTGTTGATCATCTAAGTGACCAGGGTTTGGTCAATGGGCTTTTTCTGTATTTTTTCTTCTTTATACTTGCTGATTATGAAAGGTTGTCACATAAATCTCTGCTCCTCACACATTCTGCTGTGCTCACTTTCTACATGCACTTTCCATAATATTCTAGTGACAGGAGACAGCTTCATCCAGGGTAGCTGTCTGAAAATTAATTCTGCAGGTTTTGTTTATAAATTGGACTTGCATCTCAAATTAAAGGGCTAATGACTTTACAGCTCTGCCCCTTGCAAATCACTGTGTGAGCACAAACGTTACAGGAGCCAAATACCCCTGTGAAAAGGGACAGGCATAACCACAATTAAAAAAAAAACCCACAAAAAATCAAAAACCCAAACATTTTTTAAAAAGGCATTTTCCTTTTAGTCCAGATTAGGAAAAGCAAAATGCATACACTATTGTCCTCACTTTTGATTTCCATACCAAGTTAGTTCACTCACAAATGGGGATTTTACAGGTGATATTACTAATCTTACATGCAGATTCAATGGATTTAAAGGGATTTTAAACACATGGATTTAAAACAATGCTGGAAAAAAAGGGAAAGGAACTCTTGAAAAAAAGAAAGCTGAGTGCTTTGAAAAAAAAAAAATCCTTTTCAATCAGAGATAAATTGCAAAGGAATTGCAAAAAAATACCCAGGAACTTTTACTGAGATTTAGAAAAAAAATAGATTTTTCAAATTTTACTTGATCATGGAAATAACCATTGTTCCTTCAGCTGATTTGTTCTCTATAAAATTGTTCTATTTTCTGCCTCCTAAAAATATCTGTCTCTTTCTGAAAAACTGATGAAAAACCTGGCTCCTTTTTCTTCTCCCAACATGCCTCAGCTTGAAATCGTCAGAGCTGTGATGCTCAGCTTCTCTCCTTAGAGTGTGAACAGCAAGGATAGGATTTCTCTCACCTACCTTTAACCACTGAAAAAAAACAGGTATCAAGTGCAAGCTACATGTCTAGGTGCTTTTTATGACCAGTATAGGGAGAATAGGTCTTTGGAGGTGCTGCTGATTATTGACAAATAATTTAGACTAAACACCTCTAAGTAGGTGAGATGAATCCCACCCACAGAGTTTCCTTCTCCCTGAGGCCAATTAGATATAACTGCTATTTCACCATGATCTAGTTTCAAGACTTTGAAACAAGGCTTTCAGTCAAAAATGCAAATTAAGTGAAAACAAGACCTTTTTGTGGGAAAGGGCTGGTTTCTGATTCCAGTCATAAAAAGATATTTAGAAGAAAACAATAGGTGTGGTTTCTACATTTTCAAAAAGCAAAATTTCCATTTTCTGTTTGAAATGAGTCTTGCGTTTGAAATTCACATTAATATATAGTCATTAAAAAATAAAGGGTCAACATAAAAAAGAAATCATTTCATTGGCCCAGACTTTTCCCTTACATTTAAATCACGTATCTACAAAGAAATGTTAGTATTTTCCTTTCATCCTGATTTAGATGAGGAATAAAAAAACCCAAACCAATCAAGACTTCAAACATCTATTTGGGAAACAAAAGATATTTCCAATACAGCTTTAATTCTTCATGTACAGCTGAATCACCATTCTGTATTAAAAGGGTTGAGCTGACTTCACTTGGGTCAAGGCAATCCTGCTGCTACTGCTTTTCATTCCTCTTTTGCTGGTCAGTGCCCAAATCCAGCACTGGTAAAGGGCACGGCAGCTAGTTCATGGGGTGCTGCTGCACATGCATTGGCCATAAACACTGTGAGAGGTGCTGGGTATAAACCTGACTGTGCTCTGAGCCAAAAGGACTTGACCCAGGTATCATCCAGGAGACAAACAATCAGGTCAACAAAGACCAGAGCCCCAGCTGGAACACCTACATCTCTGCTCAGACTTGATGCCTTGCTGACATGGTCAAGCAAACCCTCGGTGCTGAACCAAGAGGCCAACACCCCTTCAATGGATGCACAGAACTCGAGGGGAAGATTTGTTGCGACTTTTCCTGTGGGTGAACTTAGGCTGGGTTGCATGTGGAGTCTGGCAAAGCAGCTTCCAGCTTCACTTGGTCAGAGCACAGCTGTCCTGGTCCTTGCAGACACAGTTTCCATGCCACAAAGTCCCATAGTGCCCTTTGAGCTGTTGTCACCCCTTAACATAGCCTCATGAAAACCAACACTGAAAAAGAGTTATCATCTCAGCATGAAACTAAGCTGTATGGCATATGCTTTTAACATTAGAAAGAGGAAACAGTTCGGGGGGAAAAGATGCAGACCTGGCAAGTTTTACTTTGTGGGGAGGGGAAAAAAAAAGAAAAAAAAAAAAAAGAAAAAAAGAAGCAGCAGCCAAGATGATGAAGAGTTTTGGCTTTCTTGAGACAGAGAAGGGACAGAGGAGCAGCAGTGTGGGGCTGAGGGTGAAGACCGGTGCCCAAAAACTGTTGCTGCTAGTATTGCAAGGTTTAATTTGCAGAGGTAACTGCCCCATTTCTGGCACTGGGAGCCAGCTGGCTTTGCCAGTGACAGCCCTTTCTTATCGCAGCCTCCTTGGCTGCCAGGTGGATTTTGCAGTACACCAGCTCTGTGCCGGTCAGGAGCGATTCCTGACAGCAGCTAGGAGGTTCAGTGCGTTTTTTAGATAGTCCCCAGCTCCTGCACCTACACAAAAATCTCAGCCTTCCTTTATTCCAGCAATTAAGCTAGAAGAGTATTTTGACTACAGAAAAGGACTTCAAAATAGTTTTTCTTTGGATTCCGAAAGCAATAAGGAAATAAATGGGACTACTTTTTTTTTTTTTTTTTTTTTTTTTTTAGCTGAGAACAAACCCTCTGTCTTTTTTTTTAAACCTTTCTCAGTATCTTGTTATATCTGGGGCTGATAATCCTTTGACAGAGGTATATAAAAAGGCACAGAACACCAAACCTTGTTCTCATTTCTCCAGTGGGCCAGTATGTGTATAGCTGAGAGTAAAAGCAGACCCACAGCAAACAACTGCTCCAAGAGAGGAATAGTATATTGTAAATAGCAGGCCACCACTTAATTATTTGGTCAGTATCTTTAAGACTATCATTGTTTGCCCGACAAAGCCACCGTGGCTGCCACCTTGGATTTTCTTTCCATTTTTAAGCAATGTCACTTGCAAGCCTCCTAATTAACACCAGGTCAAAGCCCTGTGAAAAACTGTGTGACTCACAGTTGAAAGAGCAGCAGAGCAAGAGGCTGCCCCATTGAAGCAACAGCCTTGGATGCTCAAACCCTTTTCTTCTAAAGGCAAATAGTTTGCTGTGAACCAGTATGAGCTTCCGAGTTTGCAGGATCAGGATAAGGACGTATATCTTGTTGCTTCTAAGGAAGTTAAATAGATATTATGGTGGTCTGAGCATTTATTGTGTTGTACACAGTCAGTACATTTTTAATATGGATAGAGCTCATACTTTGGATCCACTTTCCCTCCAGCCCTCTCTTCTCTGCCTCCTGTGTATTTGCTTCCGTGTGTGTGAACACATATGTGCTCACACACACAAACCACAGACATGTGGATGAATAATCCACTGGACTAAGTATGTTTGAAAAAGACTTTCAAAGAAAATAAGCTCCTCCTCTTTGGTTGAAATCAGAAAGAAAACAGGAGACTAAAATATTGCTGCTGATGTTCCTGTAGAAGGATTCTTGAACCTCATTGAGATACTCTTAGATCAGATCAGCCTGTTTATGTTGAAATGTTACTGAAAATGTTCAGGTGTTGGCACTAAGCTGAATCTCAAGGGGTGTTATTTTTATTGTCTTAGCTTCTGATATTTTATTTTTTCTTGTTTCCCATCAATTGAGAAAGCTCTACCTTTCCACTCCATGAAATCCACACCCAGAACCTCCCTTCAGGACAGGCAGGTTAAGAATTTTGTGTATATATAAATTTTAGGGAATCTGGGTTAAAAACATTTAACTACCCTAGTTAAATGTTACTAGGCTAGTTAAATGTTATAATATTATAAATATAAAAATGTAAATAACTAGGCTAATACTTAAGAACAAAACACTTTTTTTTTTTGATTCGCAGGCTGCAGATGCAGGGGAATTGCACAAGACAGGCTGTCCCTTTCTTCCTCTCTGCTTATGTCAATGGTACAGAGTGGAAAATTTGCACATGAGAAAAAAAAAATCAAAAAAATTTGCCTTTTAGTTACACGAATCATTCTGAGGGGCATTGCCCTACCTTGCCTCTTCTAAGCCATCTCCTCTATTTCCTCTTCAAGGTATCATGTGAATGCAAACCACAGACTTGTGCCCTCACTTGCTCAAGTAGCTTATTTTTATACAGCAGTGAATAGCCTCACTTCCCCCTTTTTGATAGATCAATGGCCCTCCCAAAACCTCTTACTGCAACAGAGCTCTCTGCAAATTTACGTCTGCGCTGATAGCATCTTGAAGAGTCACAAAACTGACAGTCATTTTTCTTAAATAGTGACACTTTCATCATCAGAGAGATCTTTGAAAAAGTTAAGTGGAAAAAATATTATGTATATTCACATCAGAAAGTCACTCGAGATCACAATTGGTCTCATGCTTTTGTTTCCTAAATTAAGCTGGCCTATATTGAGCAAAATCAGTCAGTTTCCACTCAGCTTTTATCCTTCTTTTTCCATACAAATTTAATTGCTCAGAATTTTACCTGGCAAGAGCTAAATGAAAATTGCTAAAGGTATCAAACTGGCTTCTTCTATTTTTAGAAATTAGAAGACACCCGTGGTTCCTCCTTTCATTTAATGTAATCAAAAAGCCAAAACAGTTGATAATCTTGCAAAGGCATAAAAAGTTGGCAAGTGAAAAATCAGACAAAGAAAAAAAATGCCAATGAAAAATGCATGTGCTACCCCACCAGGTAATGTGGCCCATCACTGCAGTCAGTTATGGGCCAGGGAATAAAGTCCTAGTCCCTGAGTAAGAATTTTACAGCCTTAACTGAGAAAGGAACCATTTCAGCCACAAAATAACACAAACCCAAACAGAAATGTGCTGTAGAGAGGTCAGTTTCTAGCCATGAGGAGCAGTGAACTTCTCCCAACAGGACAAGGAGCAGCAGAATATTTAACTTCTTTTAAACCAGGTTTTGAACCTCTTTTAAGGGTGCACAGCATAGTTGTCAGCAGCTGTATGTGAACTTCCCTCAGCCCTGCATGTCTGTGCTAATACAGTCACTGTAAGAAGAAAATGATTTTTTTTTTTCTTTTTCTCTAGGAGAAAAAGGTGACTGTCCTGTGCTAACTGGGAAATGGGGGGTGCTGAAATCAAAGCAAGCATTTTGCTGTAAAGTTTATTACATTGAAGCATTTCACTATTGAAGACTTGTTAAGTCCCCCTTTCCACCCCAAAATAAAGATGATACTGTTAATTGCATCCTGGCTCAGGAAGGAGACATCTGACAATAGTAGAAATCTAGACATCTGAGCAGCTCCCCAAATGTGTGTTCTTCCTCTCAATAAAGGGACAAAGCACAGCTCCCTGCTACAAGTGACTGCTCAAGATTTCATGCCAGGCACTCTCCTTTAGTATAGCTTCATGCTCTTCCTCTTTTATCTGAGTCCAGAACAGGTCCCAACTGGAACTTCAAACATACAACCAACAGATGTTGTGAACATCAAGGCCCCAGAAGGCGATTCAGATCCCATGATCCCAAAAGAGGAACTTGCTTTGTGAAATGTTTTCTTGCATATACCCACAGATAGTAGAAATCTCACGAGGACAACGGAGCTGATAACATTTCCACTGTTCAGAAAGGATACTTTTCCAGTCAGAACAAATAAAGACATTTTAGTAACTGCAAACATAAACCAGAGCCCTTCTTCAGCTGCACAACTTAACTGCAAAACCCATCTGGATCTTGCCAACACCCTTCTCACTTAAATTTCTTTCTAGAAACCATCAGCTCTCTTCTCTGACCCAAATTTTGTCTCCCTCTACACGTTAGTTCCACTATGCCCTCCCAGTGCTCATCTCTTGGGGACCTTTGCAAAACATCAACTGACTTTTTATTATATGTTTTATTATTCAAAAGGAGCTATCTCTTTAAAAGGAGAAGCTGGGTGGATTGCTTTTTTCCTAAACTGCTGAAATACACCAATATTGTCACATTTGTTACTTCAAAATAAATAAGTAAAGCTAAAGCCTGCAGGCTGGGTAGCAATGGAGATCTACAGCTGCAGGCTGTAAAATTGGAATCCCCACCTTAGAACGAGCTATAGGGCTGCTCCCCTTGCACAACATGCAAAGGAAGGAAGTTGAAAGGAAGCAATTTATGAGTTAGCTGTGAGTAATAGAGCGATATGGTTAGCGAGGCAGAGGTAGAAAAGCCTGCATGACACAGCGAGCGTCGTGTGCCTGTAAATCTGCGCTGAACGGGAAATGAACGTGAGAAGGAGAAAAGCTGCCTCATTTTATCAGCATGTGTTCAGTAAGGTCACAGGGAACAACAGATGCACAGGATAAAGGGAACAGGGGAAGAAAGACTGGGGTTTGTGTTTTACACCTATACCTCAAATGTAACAAACATAGAAGATGTGCTTTCCTTGCTTCTATAATGTCCTCTAAAGAAGGCAACAGCTGTAGAACAAAGCGGTTTTCTCCTAGCAGCCAGTCTGAAAAGTATGGGATATATTTGCTTATTCAATAGGCAGAGTCCAGAGTCCAGATTCAGATATAATAAAAGAGTTTAGTTGGTTTGTTGTTTTTTTTCCACTGTAATTTTGCTTATCACTCCCATTTACTTTTTCACTGTTCTTAATAATGAAGAACTTGAGATGAAACAAAACATGCTCAGAATCATACAGCTCCAGTGAAAAGCTTCACTACAACTATACAGCAACTTGTTCTACAGATCAAAAGTGTTTAGTGGGTTTTTCCCTCCTAGTCATTTGAAATTTTTGTCTAACTTCTTGGATCATCAATGATCAAAGATGTCATCAAGCATAGAAGTAAAGGCTGCCTGGCTACTATTGAAATATTTTTATTTTTGTTGAATTGAAAAATAACTGAACCTCTGGTACACACTTGAGTTTTCATTAATCTCTGAAGCTTCAGACAAGGTTTTGGGTATTTATAAAAATATATGCATAAACTTCAGGCTTTTAAGATTGAGCAATCAATATTTAATTTATTCTTGTATAGACAGCTCCAGCCTAACTATTATTATGCATTTGTCTAAAAGAAGAGGTCTAATGGTAATACTTAAGGCTCTGAAGATAAAGTCCAGCATTTAGAAAGGTATAAGAAATGTAAATTGAACAGAGAATTTGAAACCATCTGCTGAATTTTTATTTAATTAAGGTCTCATCTGCATTTGAAACACAAATTAAGGTAAAGTGTGAATTTAAATGAAAAAGAGATTGATGAATAACTTCATGGGCATTTGAGTTCTGGAACAAGAGTGCATTGTTCCTATTTACCTTAATACACTTCAAAATTATGTGATTCAAATTAGAAACACAGAATTCTCTATTCAAGAGAAAAAGCATTGATACTTGCAGTTAATCAGAAACACTTACTCAAGAGTAATCTACATGCAAGACAGTTTATAGGAAAAGTTAGGAAGGAATTGTGAAATGGGCTTTGTGCTCCACATAAAACACATTTCATAGAACTGCAGTTTAGGGAAGTTTCGAGTGCACAACTTGTTCAAACCTCACAGAGGTTGTTCTGAGTAATATCTTCCTTAGATGTAAATCTGGTGTAATTAATGGGAATAAGGGTGTGTTTTTTAAGGACGCAGAGAATATATTAAATGCAAGCATAATCACAGGCAGTTTGGGATCGTATGGGTCTTTTTGGTTTTGCCAGATACATTCAATCTGAGCACAGACAAGTTGTGAAAATTGAATACCACAGCGACAGCTTAAGGCTGAAGTCCTGGTCCAGCTGAGCAGAGCAAACCAAAAGGCTATCCTGAAAGCCAAGATGTCCTAGGATCTCTTCAGCCATAAAATAAAGGATCTCTCATTCACCGCAGCACCAAAAAGCAATCTTTTGTGTTTTTCAGAAGAGAACTTGCACCCATGCATTGAGAAATCTCTCCATTAACTTGGCATGAGCTGCAGAAAGCCTGAAACTTCCATTGAACTGCCCCAAGAAACTAATGAGACATTAGCTTTTCTAACAAAAGCCCCAGTGGTGAAATGCACTGATTTCAAGTCACACTTTTGCCATACTCAGTTTTTGCTACCATAAACAACATTTCCGTGACCCTCTGCCCTCCAGAACAGAACCAACATTATTAGGCTTTAGAAGATCCAAACTTTTTATCTCTGAATCTTCTCCAACAAGCCAGGCTTTAGTGATTCACAAAATAGCTTTTGAAGCCAAACAGAGAAAATTTTGCAGAATGTATTCCAGGGTGTTGAATTTGACCTGCACTCGACCACACAGACTTTGGAATTGATACTGGCTTGCTCAACTCAAGAGAGCTTAGCTATTGATTGCAAGGAAAATCTGAAAATGAAGACTGAATCTGGACTAACCAAGGTTACTGGTTACCTTTAAATTAAAATCCTGACCACACTAATAGTCCCATCAGAGAACAGCAATAAACTCATGGTATAGATGATAAAAAGAGCAGCCGTAGCAATCTCATATTCATTGCTGTTTAGAGCTTTTTACAGAAAGTAGGAAACACTTTGCTTCAACACTCAAATACATGTAATTTTCTCCTCAAAATAAACAAATATTAATTCTAGATAGATATTTAACTATCTCTCCCAAAATTAATTCTTCTCAGGGTCTAATTTTACATCAAGATGCACAGAGCAGAGAAAAGACACTGCAGATTACACAGAAGTCTAAAACCCACTTATAAGTAAATAAAATAAAATAACTGTAATAATAAAAAAAAAAGTTAATTCTAGCCTTTTGTTTGTTTCCATTGTAAAATTGCCATGGGACAAAGGAAATACAGAAGCACTTAATTGTAAGAGTTCCATCGTTGTAGATTGGCTGGGTATTAATTGTGTTAATGGTGATCATACTGAATTCATTTGGTATTTATTGAGAGACCACCTGTGCACCCATATGGTTTCCATCATTATTTAGGAGTAGTTAATGGACCCATTAGGAGTTAGGAGAAAGATGTGGGCTGGCAGTACTTCCCGAGAGTGGTAGAAACATTCTGTTGATATCCATTGCTTTTTGAGGATTTTCCAGAGCTATTTGCTTCCCACCAATTTTCTTTTTCTTTAAATTATATATAATCTCATCTTGCTTTCAATACCTTCTGGAAATGAATTAATCTTTCTTTGCCTAAGACAAATTGAAGGGCACAACCTTTAGCCTTCTGATTTTGCAAAACATCTCTTAACTTGTTGGCTGTGTATCTCTCTAGAGGAAGCAGGGCATAGAAAACCTTCCAGCATCACAACAGGTGAGTGTGATGTATTGTCCCAGTACTTGTGTGCTGGGGGGAGCAGTTAAGAAAGGATAGGGAAAAGGGGAAATGTTTACTGGGACTCTTGGCCTGCAGTGTGATAAATTTGTCCATGCAATATGTAGTCTCAGTTGTGCAAGACCAGAAACCTGTGGTGGGGAGGGGATGGTGGGGGAGTCACATGCAGGGAGTCAGCCTTGCCTGTCAGCAGAGGAGAAGGAAGAATGCTTTGGCTGGGTGTGGTGGTATCCAAGGCTGCTCGCTGACCGCAGTGACCTTCTGCTTTGATCCACATATCTGCAAAGGCACTGCTAACGCTCTGCTGCTGCACAGGGGGAGTGAACACGTGAGAGGCTGTATCTAAGAATTTCCATTTTTGGTGCCATGGCAATGGGCAGATGGAGGAGCATCTGTGTAGCTTCAGTGCAAAAGGACAGCTAGTTGTTCAAACTGGAATCTCCGAAGCAGTCTGAAAGGAGTTGTTTAATTTTGCAGAAACAGGGAGTCTAACTCCCCCCTTGAAAATGTCAGGCTTATTTTCTGCTTCCACCTCTAACAATTCAAAGCCTTTACAATCTTTGTTCTGTACCAGTATCCAGCTGTAAACCATCTCTAGCAACATTTCAATTTACTGGCCAGTTGCAACCAAATTTGATAAAACTGTAGAGGTTTCAAAGGTTTTAGGTTCATTCAGGTTTTGTAAAAATGGCTTGAGAGGATAGAGGCAGGGTAGATATTGTCTATACACAGTACAAAGGGCACAATCTTGGCTCAGCTGTACTCCTAGACAACAGAGACTCCACTCCTCTGTGGAGTTTTCTCTCCCTTACAGGTGTCTGAAAGATTTCCTTCTACATTTAAAGAATTTCAAAACCCTCTCCTCTCATACACATTTAATGATGAAAGCATTGAAACTGCATCTCTCCCAGATTTCAAGTAAGTCAGGAAACCACATGTTCTATGTCATAAGAAACCAAAATTCATTAGTCCTCTTGCTCATGGAAATACTTGTTTCAATAAACAAGGAAGAGACTAAGCTGTCTTCTATTTTTGCTAGAGAAACAATTAAATGAACAGTTATTCATCATGAGCGTATTCACAATGTGAATGAGGTCTGAAACAATCATTTCTGCATGTAAGGAATGTAATCAAGGTACTGGTGGTATGACTGGTTATTATTCCTACTTGTATTCACAACCTGATCTTGTTAAATGAGGCTGTGCTCCCTCAAGCACCCCTTCGGCATTTAAAGGCAGCTCTTTTCTGCAGCTATGGAAGCCAGGTGAGACTTCAGTGTACCTCTATATGGGACCCCTTCTTTTTCCTAATCTATGTATCTTCAGGCTTTATCCTCAACCAACTACTAATACAATAGATTCATTTGCATTAGCATTTGCACAATCCTCTTTTGAAGGAAATTTCCCAAGTATCTTCATTTATTATGCTTAGGTTTGAAGTGCACATTAGTCTTGAAGTGCACCAAGTAGATTATTTGGAGGGAAATTTAAACTAAAAGGTTTGCATTTAATAGACATCTACTGTTAATGAACTTTCAGCCCAGTTTACTGGCCTAGATCTACTGAAAAACAGCCCCCCAGACTTGTACAGTATGGGAGTTGGGTTCTCATCACCAGCAGTCTCACTCCACAGATCTGCTCCCATTGCTTTGCTCCTCCAGCCCCGAGGGTGTGTGCTCGTGTCAGCATTCTGTGGAGATCAGAGCATGTGTACGTGGGGTTACTGCACTATTAAGTTTCTTAAGAACAGGTACTATAAAGTTGCCTCCTGAGCTTTAAGAAACATTTTCAGTTCAATTCTATCTAACTGTTGCTTAATATTAGAATAGAGCTTTTGCTTTTTGTTTCTTATATCAGTGATGTAAGACACTGTGGCTTGAAATGTCACAACATGGAGAAGAAGTGAGAATTTTATGGTTTCACAGCATAATGTAATAGACATCCAGACGCCTCCTCAGTCCTCAGCATCGTCAAAAGGCATTAATAGATGGCTCCTCAGCAGGCTGGCCTGAAGTATGTTACAGCTTCATCTCCTGCCCTGAAAGATGCAGCCTTCAAAGAGAGGAAGCCCTAATTGCCACCCTGATTATAAAACCTAAGGGCAAAACCAAATGAGAGGTCCATAGAGCTGAAGCACTTTTATTCCCTAGGGAATGTGAAGGCAAGACCTTCACAAATGGGGGCAATCCTGAACTAGCTCACACATGCAGTGAAATAGGATCTGCAAAAACACTCACTTTCTGGTGGTTTTAGCTACTTGGGCCTTTAGGGATAAAGAGGATTGAAAAAAAAAATGGGCCAAGACCAAAGTCTGGAGCTTGGCTGGTTGTTGTAGAATTTAGTGGCATCTTCCTGAAAAGGAACAATATGAAACTGAAATGTCCTCTGCTACAAATTGCCTTTGATTCCTTTCCAGTACTGTTCGTACTGAGTCACTCTAAGGTGACGGGACAGTAGGCACACCGTAGCGTGGGCAGGATGCTTCATCTTTGCAGAAGGAGGAAGCAGATGAAGAACTGCTTTGGGTAGGTCTACACCACCAGTTAACAAATTTAGGTATATTGTGTCCAGTCCTGCACACAATCCACCCACTTTGCGCAGTCACCAAGTATAGGAAACGTTTCCCACAACTTTAGGTATCTTCTGTGTCTAAATATGTCTGAATAACTGATGAAAGCCTCTGTAGAGACATGTGTGGTTTTGTTATTAGTGGGCAGAGAGCACTGCTAAAGCATGACTCTTCTGACCTCCTTTAGATGTCCTTCTTAGAAGGAGATGGTAACTCCAAAAGTGCTTGTCTCTCTCCCTTGATTGTACACAGAGCCCAGGGTAATTAACTCAGCAGCAGATATCTGAAGTTTAATGGCGTTAGTTCCACCTTAACTACACTTAGAAGGACACTTGGACACAGATATTGCATATGGTCAGGGTACAAAGCTCTTAAATGAAAGGTCACCAGACCTTTGGAGACATCCACTGGGTACAAACATTCTCTCTGTGTGAGGGAACAGGCTGAGGCCAACACGTACCATGGCTGGTCTGGCTACTGATGGTCATGTGCTAAGCACTCTCTCACACTTTGCTAGTTCATGCATTAACATGTGAAGGATGTAAGGAAATGATCCTGCAATCAGTTGTGAACCTATACTTACCTGACAGCACAGACCTATTCTCAAACCACATGGACCCAGTGACACACAGGGGTTTGCTTACAAGTGATATCTAGCTTTTGAGTTAGGGGTTTTTAGTACTGAAGTGGAGGGTGATCTCCATTACAGTGTAAAGCTTGAAGAACAGCAGTGAAGAGGTATCAAACCAGGAAAGTAATTACAGCCTTTCATAACATGTGTATTCAAACTCCACAGGAACTCTCCTCAAACCTGAATATTTCATTATTTGTATTTATTATTATGTTTTTTAATGGACTTTTACCCTTTCTTCCCCTGGGTACAATCTGTGTGGCCAAATATAATGTGAGATTCTGGTCTTTCCACCATGTTTTGACTCCCAGGGAACTGAATAACTGTGAGAAGGTCTGATCTGAGGTTATTTCAGCCCCACAAATAGCTCCCCAAGTGATTCAAAGTGCTTATACAAAAACAAAACCAACAAAAAAGTAAACACAAATACCTGGATTGAAAATACAAGTCTCCAGAGCCACACACACCACAGTCTGTCAGGGCAGGAAGGACTGACAACCCTCTCAGCAGTATCTAATGTCTCTAAAAGGTTCTCTGGGTAATTTGTCCACATTTAACAGTGCTCTCAAGGGGAAGTTGAACAAGTTGCATTGTTCCTTTTAACCAATTGTACTCAGCTGCCTATTACTCCTCTTCTTCCCTGAGATCTCAGCAGAGACTGAACCAGACCTCCAAAACCAAAATCAGTGAAGCTCTGTGACTGTCAGCTACAGAGCTGAATGCATCATTTCCCCCTCTCAGTACTCTGCTCCTCCAGGCTCGCCTGGCATGAATTTCCATCGTACCTTGTGTGCTGCCCTGAACAGACAGCATTTTCACCTCTGAAACTGGCCTCATTGCTGTGACCATCTACACCTGAACTTAATACAACACATCTGCTCCAAAGGCAACTGCTGCCACTGCTTATTCCACTCCAGAGAATACCAACTGCCTCTCCCAGGTATATGGCAATGCAGGGAAGCTTATTTTATACAAAACTTGTGTCCCCACCTCAGAGAAAGCACAACCATTGTGTCTGCTTCCCTTGCATTAAAGTGAATATTTCAATAGACACTGTGGGATTCCATCTACAGCAGAGTATGGCGTAGACCAGCATGTTTTTTGTTCTACTCTGTGGGAGGCAACTGGTATTATTTTGGGGGCTGAAAAAACAACCACATATTCACTATAAACACTTGGTCATCTGCAAGAGATGCTATGTCCTTTTCATTCATTACTACTTTGCTGTAGGCTTTATTTTCTTAAATGAACAATTCTTTATTTAGTTTTCTTTCTTTTTGATATTTATCAAACATGCAGCGAGGATCCAAGAATCCACGGACACAAGAACTCCTAGTTTTAAAGCAAGGAGTATCCAAATATTACACAATGGAGAGCATTTACTCTGTGGTGTAGCAAGTTTCAGCCACTAAGAGTCCAATTTGGGATAATACTGCAAAGTCTGACCTCAGTTTTACCCGTGCAATGTCAATGTTCCAGGACAAACTAAAAGTTATTTAGAGTGGTGTCCTGGGAGAGATGGGATCTGCTGGGACTTTCTGTCTGCCAGTGATGTACAATGACTATTTGGGTAGGAAATAGCATGCCTGAACCACTAGGCTGTAGGTCACAATACCCAAGATATTATTGCCCATTTCCCCACCTTAACATAGGAAAAACCCTTTTACCTGCTTGTTTCTCCATCCTGTTCTTGCCTAGTCTACCAGAACAGATGTAGCCTGGCTATAGCAAGCACCTGGTAATTTTATTATCCATATTGACCTGGGTGATCTCTCAAATGAAAAGGTCAATATGACACAGAACTGAATCTGGAAGAAGGCATTTTTATTTGGGGATAAAAGCCTCTTTGGAGACGGGTAGCAAAGCTGCATCTCAAATTCTCCATTTCCAACTAATTTAGGCTCAGGTTTTTAGCTCAAGAACATCTGGAACAATTCCTGCTCCAGACATGTGGTACATGTCCTAGAAGAAAGTATTCTAAAACAGTAATAAAGAAAACCCAAACCAGAACCAACCCTCTGGCTTTTCCACAAAAGGAAGGCAGGGCTTCTACCAAACTCAGTGCCAACAACTTTGGAAGCCCAAAACAAAGTTATATAATAATGACAAATATAAAACAAACTGAAGAAAATGAAGGAGTCGGGGGTGGGGGGGGAAGTGTCCCTTTCCTTTTTCCTGCTGTGCTCCCTCTTCCTCTTTTCCTGGCACACCCATGTGTAACAGACTCCAATAAACCACAAAAAGAGCAACTTGGCAGCAGCTGGCATGCTGGAGCTGGGCAGATGCCAACCCCAGG